>LQRL01115475.1:18744-29642 GCA_001703475.1 Hydroides elegans
TTAAAATATCATTTTTGTATTAAAATTCATGAATTTATAAAAACAAACATTATCCCACGCATGGTTTCATCTAGCGTATATTGGTTACCCTACCATATGACCCTACAATTTATATACCGATCGAAAGCTAACATTCTCTAGATTATAGTGATATAAGTTTGGTCTTCATAATTTCAACGCTCAAAATTTAATGAGCATAAAACCTTAAAAAATAGGCATGCTATTGTTGTTCTTGATATGCAAGATGGCGGACGACAACACTATTGCATAACCGAGGAAGCATCAATAATATGAACACCGAATGTTAAGATTTTCCTGTTTTGTACTGTACCGAAAATTCCGTTTTACGTTCACACCTTTATTAGGCCCCAACCCGAAGTTGGGTGCCTATAGAGTTCGAGTGTCAGTCCGTCTATCTTGTAAAGTGGATGCTAAAACACTTTTGGATATTTGGCATACAAGGGTAGCGTCCTGAGTCGGAAAGAGCCTGAAAAACGTATTTATCGCTAAGGGACAAATATGACACTTCTTCTATATATTCACAAGATGCAGTTTCATTAATATCTGCCAATATGTATAAGAAATAACATTTTGTTACATGATATTTTCGCTTTTTGGTATCGCTAACTTAGTGGGCGATAATATGGTTTGTTTACAAAATTGACCAATCAGAGCTTCTTTCCGACCCTGACGTACGAATTGAACCAGGAAGTGATTTTTAAAAAGGTGTCTGTACTCATTAAAGATTGACTTTCCTCATTCATGTTTCACATATTATGATATAATTTTATCCCTCTTCTTTTTGCCGTTTCATTTGTTTGTTGACATTGCTTTGTTTAAAAAATATTGAAAGAAAAGCAAGAAATGTTCCTCCGAGATTGGTTCCCGTCCCTTGTATATCATTGAATCTTACACAAATTGTGAATTATACCGATAAGCTTGATGTAATGGCGGAGCTTTGCACACACACCCAACAGATTCATCACCTGCATCCCGTTGATGGTCGTTAAAGTCTCAATAACAATCTGCTTTACGAGAACATAAATAGCCGATAAAGTCTCGGGTTATGGCCCTGTTATTGGCAATTACGATAGGCGTTCCGACAGATGCAGCGTAGTAAATTGTGCTTTCCAGAACTATGGAAATCGAGACATGATGTCATTATCAACGAATGGCGGAGTGTCCTCGTTTTCAGTTACCAATCAAACGGTGTGTTTGCGAGATCCCGCCAGTGCGCATGCCCGGAGTGAATTTATAAACCGTATGCGCACCATTTTCTAGTCGGAGTTACAACTTTCGGACATACCATTTTATCAAAATTATTATTAGAGTTACAGATTTACACCTTTTGAACGTACAACATTATCAAAATCTACTAAAACTATAGAGTTGCTTTAAGTCTCACTTTAAGGAAGAACTTGTAAATTTTGTGAATTTGAATTTCGATCAAATTAAAACTATTGAAACTAGACAAGCGTTTCATTGGCTTCCTTAATAAGTGAACACAAACAGAAGCAACTACATTGTACAACAACAACTAAGAACCTAAACACAACGCGAAAGGAAAACAAATCATTATTACCCAGAACATTCGAAACAACAACTTAGTAGTGATCACCAGTCGAAACAAAAGTAGCTGGCACGTAACTCTCGCAATAAAATCTGAGCCACGCTACAATCTGTCCGTCTGTGATCGCTTTATTTTACGGCCTGGAACTTTTGAACGGAAGGTCATAGAGACTTGGTTATTGGCTCAAATGAAAGTTTTTGATGTGAAGAGGTGCCTGTTGACAGTTTGGACCAATTTCGGCCACTGAAAGTTGGAAGGAAGATAATAGAGACTTAGTTACTAAAATTGGTAAAATGTCAGTGAATTCTAAAGGTATTGATTTATGGAATGTTCTCCCTAAAAGTATTTAAAAAAGTGTATCATTAGAAGTGTTCAAAAAATGTGTTAGAAAACAGTGATTAGATAAGTACTAGATAAGCATAAAATGTGTCATGTTTTCTTCATTAAATTGAGTGTTTTTTAGTGATTTTTGAAATGTAAATACTAGTCAAAGTGAAATAAGATGAATCAGTAGTTGTAGCTTATTTATATTTTGTTCCATGGGTCTGACAATTTATAAGAATGTAAGAGTGTACATTTGATAGTTTTGACGTTCTCGTGTTTCATAAATACTTCCTTGTCGTCATAAATCAATATTTTTAAAGTATTTATATATAATTTTTCAGTTATATTTCTCACAACAGAAGCCACGTTAATTTCTTGAGCTGTTTCTATATTTCGTGCAAATCCCATTGATTTCACAACATTTCGTGTAAAATCCACGAGCTTTGGGCGATACTTAAAGAGTACATTGTTTTTTACTATCAAACTATAATATTTCACCAATTCATACATGAAATATGGAAAAATGTAGCATATTGTTTCGAGATAACCGAAACAAATGATCATTATTGGTTCTAAAAAATACAGACCAAAAAAAGTTAAGTCGTAGACAAAATTTAATATTTCGACCGTGGTTCCAACGAAATTTTTGTCTACGAGTTGACTTTTTGGGTGTCTACGACTTGACTTTCGCGTGTCTACGAGTTGACTTTTATTTTGTCTACGAGTACAACATTTTGTCTACCAGTCGGTAGGTCTACGAGTCGGTTTGTCTTCGAGTTGACCAAAATCATTGATCCCATTAAGAGTGAGTGGATTGTTGTGTTTAAGTTATTGATTTCTATGACATCATCTGTTGTTTCTTACACTGATTAGCTTGTTTTATCAATAACATCCCATTTTAAAGCGAACATTGGCTAATTTGGCTATTTTTTAAAAGGAATCATGCGAAGGTAACAGGAAAATAGGATAAAGAGGATAAAAATATAATTGTTGGTATATAAATGATGAAGCAGGTTTATGTATACTCTAAAGTGGACAAAATTGTTACGTAGTCAGTATATCACAGTAAGTGTAATTAGAAAGTAATTACAGTGTTACCAGGATAAGCGATGATTTGGATTGATTATATAATAATGTATTATTTGTTAATGATAAAGAAAATATTAAGAAAGACCAACTTTGATTGTAAAAGCACAGATAGTTCACACTAATGAATCACCTTACAGCAGGGCTGCGGTTTAAATCAATGAACATATCCCATGATATTAGGTCGGTTTAAATGTTTTACCTCCGTTCGTTTCATAGTGAAAACCGTTAATAAAAATCTGATTTTTCCAATCTTGTTTTAGTCGATCCTTATCGAAAGAGATACAGCACTTGATGACAGATTTAAGAAATACAGAAAGGATTCGTGTGATTATCTGGGATAGTAGATAGCTGTTAACCATAATATCTATTGGTCAGCTTCATTGAAAAAACCAAGCCAAAATTGAAAATAACGAAACCAAACTGCTCCTAACCGACACCTATGGGAGAACCGACCCACGCTTAGCATGCTAACATATCATAAAGGCTGCGAAAATGTTGGAGAGCAGCACTGGCAAACGTAACAGCCATAAAGCTCATTTGTAACTATATCTTAATGTGCTTTATTAAAGAGCAATTATTGATAAATAGTGAAATCAAGTGCACGTTCATGAAGCTACTTTTTATGCTAATTTTTTTATTGCACACATTTGAATGATATTTCAAAATGAGCATTAAAATTCAAATTGACACATATACCAATCCTTTAAGCATATACTTTGGTGTATTTTATTGATTTATCCTCTTGTTATTTCAGAGATTCGGGCATCCCGAATATGCGAGTGATGTCCGCCATTTTCTGCCAAGAACGGTCACGCTACAGAGAGAAAAGGGAAAACCCGTTAGTAAAGTTGAAGTATTATATATCAAAAAGTAAAAAAAAATTGTTAACTTACGTAGTATGAAAACGAATATTGACAGAAACCTTATGATTATGAGCTCGAGTCATACAGTTAAATATATTGCACATTTTTGTATACCCACTTGTGACTTACTTTTATGTCACAATCTCACGGTATTCAAAACGAAATGTACAAAAGATATCATTTGGCAAAAAAGAAGGTATGCTCTTTCCTAACCGTAACGTGTCTTAGTATGCCATAAAACTTTATGGGCCATTTTAAAAAGGCCTAAGTTCCCGTTTGTTACAATATTGAAACCTTGTCTAGACTTAGGCTGTGAAATTGGTCCGATTTGTTGTGTCAACAAGTAATCAATTTACCAAACTGTAGCTTTAAAATGTACATACCATGTTTTTTTTTCAGATTGGATTCAATGTGAGGGGCGGCTCAGAAAATAAATGTGGTATTTTTATATCTGGGGTAAGTTTTACTTTAAAGTGGTTGTGAGTATTCAAATAAGCCAAGTAAGATTTCCGAAACGTAAAGCTCATAGTGAAATCGCAGAATTTTGCTGTTTATTTTCATAACATGGCAAACGGATATCACTGTTTACTGAGAGTAAATCTTTTATCTGGACTAATTTCATATAACGATGTTGAGCCACCTGTATTTGAATAGTTTTTCAAATGCACACGAAATCGTCCTTTTATCCATAGGTGATGCCCAACTCAGTGGCTGAGATGCTTGGCCTGAAAGAAGGGGACCAGGTAGGAAAGCCGCTATAGGAAAATATCAAAACAGTTTAACAAAGGTTAAACAAATAAGAAAATGAGGTTGTTTGGGCAAGATAAATGTGGTATAAAATAGAGTAAAAATGTTGAAATGCGAATAATGTTTTAAACATTTTTTTTCACATGTATCATTTCTATTTTTTATTTACAGATTTTGTATGCGAACGATGTGAATTTCGGAGCAATCGACCATTCTGAGGTTAGTCAGAGACAGTACTTCTGTTGTACTTTACTTATCAGGTTATTGGATGATATCAGCACAATTTCAATCGATAATAAAGCATATATTGTAAGTAATAAACTAAGACAAAGACATATTTTGCATTCATGTAAATGTTCTTTGAGATACACCGGTATACATCTTGGACGTATACATTTTATACAGCTAAATGTTAATATAGTTTATTTTGATGCAGGCTGTAGAAGTATTGAAAGGTTCAATGCAGCTTCATTTGCAAGTCCGCTTCTTTCCATATGGTAAGGTCTTAACATATATGTCTAGTATGGATATTGCAAATTATCATTAAAACCTTAATATTTTATGTGCAAGAAAGCTTAGTGTTTTTATATCGATTCTAAACATCATTCTGAAAAAAGAGTTTTTCTCTTTAGTGTCTGATATTGTTTAATATCGACTTTAAGTGCATCGGATGCAGTTAAAGTTGTATCCCAGAATTTTATTCAGCTTTATTAAATTTTCGTATTAAAAGTGGAACTGATCCTCATATTAGGGAAAAAAAATATTTCAAATTAGCAAACTTTCATCGTTAACATAAACATGCAAAACAAACTACATACAAACCTATTATGGCTAGAAAAATATATATTCATTTGAAGTATTTTTTATTGGGATGTTTCTTATTTCAGCCTATGCAAGGGCAAATGAAAGGATCGAGAGAAATCTAGCAAAAGGAAACAATTCATAGGATAAAAATATTCGTCATTTTAAAGTCGCACGCACCATCATAGTTCTAAGCTGTTGATCGTGAATATATTTGTTTAACTTGCCAACTATGAGAGTGGTCTAAATATTCTCATTAGATTTCTGAGTTTTAGTTTTATTATGATAATCATGTAAGACTACTTTAAAATAATATACGGGTGTTCTATAATCAGGTGCACATTTCATTTTTTTTAATGTTACGAGGATTTTTATTGCATAAATTACTTTGCTATAGTATTATTGATCATTGCTGTGTTTAGGTATGCTCGTCCTGTGTATGTACCTGAAAGAATTGTCAGAATCGACCAAAAATTGACAAAATTACAGTTGATTTTGTAGAGCGAAAATGCGTAAAAACGTATGTAACGGTGGGTCATTTTAACTAAACAACATTTTCGGGGACTTATATTTATTGTTTTAGATATATTGCTATAAAAAAGACTTACTATTTTTACAAATTGACCATTTACCTTTGATTTTAGACAAATATATTACATATAAACTTCTTATTTAAGTGATTAAATGGAGCTCTAAGTAATATCGTGCCATGTAACAGATTTTGACTTCTTTTTCATCTCGAAATGTGTGCTACTCATTTCTGAACTTATAACTCGATTATTTACAAATATTCTCGCCTAAACTTAAGAACATTTTTATAGAGTTGGATGAAACAAAAATTACAAATGAAGATCATATTATCTCAGAATGATGTGAATTTATACAATGGTACCCTGAGTGTGCCAATTTTCTGTAGCGTAACGAACCAAGTCGGTTTAAGGTAACGGATAGACGTTGTGATCAAAATAATATATTAAAATTACTAGCTTTGTGATAGATGGATGAAACATAAATTAGGAATTTAAATACTAACATTATCACACGAAAAAATCACGGTAAAGTTGTTTGTAGCGTAACGAACCCGTTATAGCGTAACGAACCTGACAACGCAAATTCATTTTGGTTGCACAAAAACGCATTAACTTGTACATTATTTTGCATAAATTATTACTTTAAAGCATTTAGAATTAAAAACCAATGACATCGAGGATCTATTTAGAAAAATAAGGGAGAATTGGTCTCAAAATACGATTTTCAAATATTTTTCAAAAAATCCAAGATATGCTTTTCTTTTGCGTAATATAATATCGTAAGACTTTGTTTGTCTAAATAATAAGTGGAAAGAGACTTAAAAATAAAAATCAATAAGGAAAAACTATTTTTTAAGAAAATCATAAATGTAGATTTTGTAGCGTAACCAACCAAAATCGGAGATAAAAATATATTTTAATATATTGGTAATGAAGTGTTTAAACCCAAACGTTCTTGTTTAGATCTATACCAATTATCCCAAACAACTCCATTTGAGCAACTTTAGTAGGTTTTAATACATTTCATATATTTTACCATGTTTCTTGCAATGAACTGTGTCCACTCATGGCTAAAAGAGTAAAGAGCTTTCAACTCAATTTCAAGCCTCAATTTTGGCATATAAATTCAATTTAAGTGTATGCTTGCATGGAATATGTTATAAATAGACCTTATCAACTTTATAATGCTAAATAAATGCACTTTGGGTTTTTATTGAATCCAAACTGTAGCGTAACGAACCGACAAGTCAACAATATTTTATAAAATGACCCATTTAAAGGCATGTACAGTACATATATTTATTCATCAGAGCCGGTTTTATGCTAAGAAATGATAATCGATATTGATTGGTTAAATCAAGATGTGTTTAAAGCCTTTATGTAAGTTATTTTCCAAAAATATCATTTTTTAGCGATATTCAACAAAAGATTCGTCGTTTTAGCACATAATCTATAATAACTGTTTTCCTATTTACATACACATAAAATTTGAATTGAAATGTAAAATTAATCCGATCTAAGCCTTTAGAAAATAATTTTTGAGATGAAAAATGCAATCTTTAAGTATTCGGAGGTGATATTTAAAATTAGAATATTTTCAAAACTACTTCGATTTAAACGAAACCGCTTTGGTTTTGAATAATCTTGGGTACAAACTTTAATTTTTAAACATAAAAATAAGTCTACCACCAACTTCATTTTGGGGCCAGAGTGACCCCCTTAGTGTGCACCTGATTGTAGAACACCCGATAATGAATAATTGAGAAATGATTTATTTTTTAGGAAATAACTGTATAAGCTTTGACGACTTGTATTATATCTGCGATATAAATGTATATAGCTTATACAAACATTCAAAGTAACGATTCGCACTGCCATTTATTCGTCTTTATTTTGCCCTTAGCGTATTCCATTTCTAATGTTGATGTTTATTGCAATATTAAAACAGGCAAGAAAATATATTTGTTAGTCCTCCGCCGTCTTGTTAGTTCTGAGTTGAAATAAGAAGATAAAATATCAATTGAATTATATTGTTATTGAAAACAACAGGCATTGTATTTCAGTCAACGTTGTATAAATTATAGAGATGAATTTAAACTAAAAATAGCTGTCCAATCGATTTGAAAGATTACACATTGTGTTTGATAAAAGACAGGGGATAGAGCTGTCTGAAGTTTCATCGCCATTTAAAGTTAGATTTTTTATAAAGAATTTGTATTGTACCGTAGAAATGTAGTTTTCAACCTAGCTTAAAGTTATGAGATTAACTTTGTTTAGGCCAGATGGTTAATATCAGATTGTTATAATGTGAATAGACACACAAATTTAGATTTATTGTAGTGCTATTGCAATGTAGTTGAGTAGAGTATGGCGTTTTATGTTTGATCACGCAGAAATTTAGATAGCACAGCTGAAATTTAAAGCATGTATTTATTTTTCTATGCATTCCATTTATATGTAGAATAGAGGTTGTGCAATAATAATTGTTAATGATTTTACACAAAAGGTGATTTTATACATATCATTGTACGTCATATGTTGGGTTACTAAAGGATATATAAAAAAGCAATGTTGTAAACAAGTGCCTTCTATCATGTTCTAATGAAACGTTTGAGTGATTGAATGTGTTATTAAATTTAGACATGGTCTCCAAAGTGCTTTTTCAAATATATTCAATAAAATACTAATTTTAAATGAGAATTTGTTATTTGTTGGTCATCGATTTCGAAGCTCTACAATAACTACATGTACTTGTACATAAAAAAGACACGATTCATCTTTAGACCCATCGAACAACATCTAACAAAACCTTCACCGGAAATGTTGCCATTTATATTGGTTACCTAGAGCAATCGTTTGGAGCCTGTATCTCCTCTAAGTTTTACATAAATTGGTTTGAAACTTAAAAAAAAAACACCTTAAGGCTTATTGTAATTGAGTTTTCTCTCTTTAAATTTTGCTGAATTTAAGCATTACGTATACACACAACTTGTGAAAGGACTGGAACTTATTGATTGAGTCTTTTTTTACCAACATTGTTGTTAAAGCATTCCGAAAAAATAAATTGCTAACCTAACAAGTGCCACTTTAATCGGTGTATAACCCAAATGTTTTACGCCGGTTTTATGTACAAAACACACAGGTGCGGGCTAAGCACCTATTTAAAAAATAAAGTAAAATCTAATTCTAAAAAGTAAAATTTAATTGAGATAAATCGACATAATCATCTTATAAGATGTCGTTACTGATGTTGTTTCCGATTTCATAAGAAAGAAAATCATTACTTTCAATTATATACGACCTTAGAATGGGGTTATAGGATAAAATATACAAATTACAATATTTGTGGTTTAGGGTGCGGGTTATACACCGGTGCTTGTTTTACACCGGATTTGGCAATGTAATTTTTTATTTTAATTGGTGCGGGTTATATACCGGTAATTATCTGCTATCTTCTTCGTTTACGAAAGCGGAGCAGGTTATATTTTTGGTCCGTTCTTTTCTAAATAATATGAGACGCGCATAACTTTGTTTTAAAGGATATAAACAAACACAAAAAGTATGTCATGATATAACATATAACAAAGTTATTTATTGGCTGGTCAAAGTTACGAAATGTTAATAGGTTGTCAATAAACGTTGAAAAACTTCAATCAGAAATTTCTCGGATAGCCATAGTTTGTACGTCCCTATGCAAGTGCCGAGTTTCTATCGGCTAAAGCGACACGTGTCAATCAAACAGCAAACAATAGAGTTGGGAGGTGGGACATTGTCGTTTTATGTGACGATCAAATTTATTGCGTCAAAGGGCAAATGCATCGTTTGCACAGACCTCCTTATGTTTGTTGATTAGAATAATTACGATCATGAAATGTTAAAATATCAGTAAAGAAAGCTTTATTGGATAGACTATATGTGAGACGATATATGAAATCACTGAGACGATTATATCTGTAATATCATTCGATATCATTTCAAAGAATAGATAGCTAAGCAGATTTATGCTCAATGAGCATAATATCCCTCTAGTTACGATTAATATGATTATATGATAAATTATATTCACTAAGTTCTATAAAGAGGTATTAAATGTCTCTGTGTTTTAGAAGTATTATAGGCACAGAGAAACATTTTAGAAGTCTCTGAGGACATTAGAACCTCAAAAAAATGGTTAAGTGCAAATATGGAAGACTGTTTTAAGATAGGAAATGCATGCTTTGTATAGTAATTGACGAATTCAACAGCTTTAACACAAGAAACCTTTTATTTACTACTACACATGATAACAGAATAACATCAAATTATATAGATACAAGGAAATACTGAACTTACCAGGAAATATGAACTTCAATAAGATGATTTAAGTGGAAATATGGAAAAATGCTATAGAATAGGAACACACAATATAAAGAAATTAACGAATTTAACCGCGTTTAAAACAATAAAACATTTTGATAAGTACTACAAATGATAATAGAATAATATCAAATTATTTAAATCACGGTCACTTGAATTGCTTTGAAAAAAAAAACAGGTATCACAATGTCTGCTGTCATTATAAACGGAACGTCACTTAAAACACATGCTCGAGCTCCCACAAACCCTACATAAATAAACGTTTTAAACTCACATTCAAATTCGTTGTGCGGTAAAATGCATAAAAATGCCAAGGTCATCACAATAACAGAGATTCAACCTGAAAGGCGATCTCATCAGAATAATTACGCGATAAATTTCGGACTGCCACATACACTCCTCGAAAAACCAGAGGGCGCCATTAAATATCGATTTTGCGAAACAACTGCTCAACGTCGATTAAGGGAAGCCGGATCGCATGCCATGAGTGATTCGTTGAAATGCTGTGACTCAAGAACATCGCCAGTGGAATACAAGTTTGGTTACGAATGCGTCAGGATTTCTTGTAGCCAGGGTGGATGTCGAATCGGCTCATGGCTCGACAAGGGGGGGGGGGGG
>LQRL01115475.1:29868-44794 GCA_001703475.1 Hydroides elegans
GGAACACGATATCGAGGCGCTACACAAACGAGATAATCTAGCAATATCTGGTTTATGCGCACCCACAATGATGACCTAGCATTTAGGAAAGTTAACATTCGGTATACATAACATGGGGTACGCCGAATCAAAACACGGCACAGGTTCTTCGATGGTCGTCGTTTGCATCGGATCTTAATCCCATTTAACACTTAGGGATTAGTTAGGTCGTGCAATCCGGTCACGCCAACTGAGACCTGATATCAGACAGAAACTTGCTCAGGCCTTGCTCTAGAAACGATATTAAATCCTTAAAGAGCGAATATCATACGCAATATGCAGCATCGAGGACATCTTGTATTGATGCACACTTCAACCAGATTAGTGCAAATAATTGATGGTATTTTTCGGATATTTATGAGTATTTCATAGCCGATATGATTTGGACGTTTTTACGCATACCAAGAAGATAACCCGATACATGTGTCAAGACAGCTAATTTTAAATTTTTATTTTTTTTAATGGACGGAAATTCTTTTTCTTATACAATTGTGGAATATGGAGAGCAGATAAACAAATTAATTTGTAGCATTATTCTGCACTAATTAACCATCATATTTACTTAATACCTGAATTGTACATTTATGTCTATAAAATGAAAATCAAATTTTGGAAAGAAACAACATAATGACTTCGGATTGATTGATCTTTTCATACAGAAATATCAATATATATAAAGATTATCTTTGCCATCTGTGTATTTATGATTATATTTATGTTTAAGTATCAAAGAAACCAACTTAAATGCTTATCGCATTATTGTTTTCAAACATTTGATTACTTTCATTTGAAATAATGTTTTAAAAAGATATATTTTTTAAACCAGCTAACATGTTGTTATCAGGTGAATATCATCAAACTTTATACGCATGTGTAACTAACTATACAAAATAATTGCAATAGCACTTTAACTTCGATATCACATAAATACTTTGTAAACCAAATGACATAAATATCTAAACTTTCGAAATTTGCATACATCTGATTTTATTTTGATATATTTTAGTAGCGTGCGCTTGTTCCTTTTCTACATTAGCACAATTAAAATATTAGGCCATGGCGATTGTTTTATGACTCGCGATCAAAGCAAATAGGAAGCAGATATATTGATTTTTATCACATAAATTATTTGCTTATGAGAAACTATAAATTCAGCAACATATGTTCATATAAAATAACACTAATTCTTTTATTTTGCAATGTCAAAGCGGCCCAGATAGGGTGACACATCATCACTACCTCCTACAACAAACACCTTGCCATCGACCACCACTGCATCCATGGGCTCCTCAATCTTCTCATCACTCTGCAGCAGCCGCCACTCACCCTCGCGCGACATCACCTGGAGGCGGTGGTTGGCCATGTCGCACACCAACAGGTTGTCTTGCGCATCGGTCGCAGCAGCAAATGGACACACCAGCTCTCCGGCGCCACCTCGTGTTCCTTCACGACCGTGCTTGTTGAGAACAGTGCCGTCCAGTGATAACACGTAGATGCAGCCTTTATCTTTATTTGAGGCGTATATGACATCGTGTCCGAGGCTGATTATGATGTCATATTCGGAGATATTTGGCAATACGAATGATTTTGATTTCTTAAATAGCTGGTCATTGTAAGTGTACAATGTAATAGTGAACGGCTCTCCCTCATTTATATAGGACATGGCGCACACAGTTGCATTGTTGCTTCGGACCTGCCAGTGTTCTCCCTCTTTCACTTGTTTCAATCGCTCGCCCTCGGTTGTGAAAGAGGCCATTGTCTGCAGCCACGACGAGAGTAGAGTCAGGCAGCGGGGCCACACCGTTGACGTCGCCCATGTCTCCGGCTTCTATACATCGCATGTCGGTCAAGGCAGTGTTTGAAATCGCGATACCTTCGTCTCCACAGGCACAATATACATTGTCATTTAGAACGCAAACTGAATAGGGGAAATCAGGCAGCTCTATTTTCTTGCTTGCGACCAAGGTTTTGCTAGAAAGTTCCAATGGTACCAATGGAAGAGATGGCATTGTTTTAAGCTTTTGGCGATGTATTTTACATTCAGGGGGCGACACAACCAAATCATCTTTCATGACCCATTCAGTGTCTGGTACTATTGTAATATCCCATTTTGATATGTCCATATCCACGCATTCCATTCCACTCATGCGGCTTTCTATGTCGTTTTGAAGTGTGCTCGGGTCAATTTTTTGGCATTTTTCTTGATAATATCTCCAAACCATTTTCTCTGTTTATGCAACAAATCCTTCAGTTCTTTTACCAGGCTTAGAAGGTCATTCAGTTGTTCCCTACGCTTCAATCCCGTTTCGATCATATTATCTTTCAATGACATAAAATGATTTTTTAGCTCTTTTTGGCGCTTTTCGTATAATCTGTTCAATTCGTCGGAGTTCTTATCTACGCTTTCGGATGTTTCAACGATTTCTTTTTCGATTTCGTGTATTTGTCTTTCGAAATTAACTTCTTGTTCATCAAGAACAGTTTGATATTCCTGTACAGAATGAAGCACTGATTTCTCTTTCATAGATATCAAACTATCCATGAACTTTTTGTAATCATTCTCCTTCACCATTTTTGTATCCGATGATATAGAACAACTTGGTATTGGGCATTCTACAACTTTTCCCGTATTCTTTTTTGTGTTATAACATTGCTCACAGAGTTTGTGATTGCATGCAAGTAAATTAAGTATATTGAAGTCTTGCCTGCAAAATGCACACTTTAGAGTAAACTTTTTTGCGGTTGCCATTATGGAGCGGTTTCTAAAACAAATGTTTAACTTTATTTTGTTGTGATCGA
This sequence comes from Hydroides elegans, assembly GCA_001703475.1. Taxonomy (NCBI): domain Eukaryota; kingdom Metazoa; phylum Annelida; class Polychaeta; order Sabellida; family Serpulidae; genus Hydroides; species Hydroides elegans. Next base: position 32,707 of record LQRL01115475.1, read on the forward strand.
ATCAATGTAGTGTTGTTTCTTTTGCAGCTTTAGCATTATAGAACCATGGTGATTAATGTTACCACTGTCCAAATCTAGACGATTACTTACTTAAGATGATCGATTGTAATTATATTTTATATATCCTTTGTCATGTATTCATGCTTTATCCCATCGATATAAATAAATGATTTGATTATAGATTGAATATTGCTTTGTCCACATATTATATAGTATCATAGCGGGGTAATCTATTCTTCTTATCCGTCTTGTGCACTAAATGGCATAATATAAGAAAGATGTTATTGTTACACTGCTCATCAAAATGTTGCATTGTCGATATAATGAAAATTATTGTTATCATCAATAACTTGACTTCATTAAAAATAAGAAGCTATTCTTATCAGTTCATTTTATTCACCATTATTTGTAGAGCACAACTATATAAATAGAAAAATAAATCAAGGGAAGGATACCCATGATATAAATGTAAATTACTTTGTTTTACCGTCCCATTTAGTGTTTTAAGCAACGGTTTGATTCGATATTCATACCAACTTATCTTAGATAGTTGCCGCCATGAATTAGCAAAATGAATATATTAAATGAAGCGTTGAGCTTATAAAGATAAAGTTATCGATAAATACAAGTGGTGTTTCTTCTGCAATTGTCGCTTAATTAAGTAGGACAAACTGTTAATGAGTTGGTTTAATGAAGCACATCGAGAAGACATTTCGCTCAATAAAGGTTTTCAATAGCTGTTAGCAATACATTGTGTTACCTCTGGAATGCGATTGATCTGTTATTATGTCAATAGAAAATTCATAATTTTCATATTAAGCCCCGAGGTTAAACATCGATTAAACAAGCAGCCCTACCTGGATAATACAACTGAGTTGGCTAAACACTGATTTCGTACATGGGAAGGGGTCACTTTGAGATTTAAAACAAAACAACTTGTATATTGTGTATTAAATTGACTCAACCCTAAATGATGATATAAAACCTATGTAAACACAGTTATTAATTCTGTTATGCAAACAAAATTTACGTTTGAATTTCTTAGCTTTTTTAAAATTCACCTGTTTAAAAGAGTTTTCTTCCATAACATTAAGAAGGCAGAGGTTGAATCGCTATTTTGTAAAAGCTTATCGCTTTTGCACTTGTAGAAATGAACATGACATGATATATCAAAATACCTTTTAATTAAACAAGTTTTAGCAATATAAAATAATAAGGGCTTAAATCTTATTATTGAAACATTATGTTAATTTATAATATATATGCAATGTAGTTAAGCTCGAATCTGATCAGGTAGACATTTTTATATTAGAATATAATTTAATAATCATTGTTATTCGTAAAAACAATGACCAAATGATTTAATCTTTTCTATCCATTTATCATTATGCTATATATTTGTATAGATTTTGGTCGGCTTAAATGCATGTTAAATCATGCCTTAGGGTATATCTTGCTGAAACCAGATTTGCTAGATATTGGTTGTATTTGATAGATTTCTTTTTACATTGCTCAAATAGTTTTGAATTGTCGTCATGCCAGATAAAATACATTGAGTATGTGTAAGTCCCGAAGGGTAATACACCAAACTTGGAAGCTAAACCCCTCTAAAGAAATTTTGATGCGAAGTTCAAAGGCACCGGACATGTTGGTGTTTTGTATAAAATATTAATGATATATATTGCATCGAATCTATTGTGTTGGACAATAACAATAGAATTACACACAGAAATAAAATTCAAATATGACCACATTTAATATGTTCCTTGTAACTACATCTTTTTCAAGTCAATGCTTACTCAGAAGAGAAATACATGTTGTTTGGTATATGTTTGGTATGTCTGCTTTGAGGCAATAGTGGGTATACCAAGACCATCTATATTCTTTCTCAGGCCTTAAAATGCCATCTCCTAGAAACAACGTTTAACCTTAATATCAAGAGTAACCCCTTATGACGATCTATTTGTTTAGATGACTATTACAAACATCTTGATATTATTAATGCTCTTAATCTGTATTATATAGTTATAAGTAATAAGCAACATTATAGATTAGTTGAAAGTTCTTATTCCATTGAATTTTTATTTGTGAATGATATAGAATCCTGAAACTTTTTTTCACATGTTCAGTTGATAACAAAAATATGTTGCGCGTATTATGCTATTTTCATTAAAATTTATTTCATGTTCAAGCCTATTTTATCGGTATTTCTTCAAAACAGTCATAAATGATCATATGTATCCGTGCATTATTTGGTTCTATGTGACCTTGAGGAGTTTGTATCAAGGTGCGAAAAGATTGTTTAGTTTTATTATATGCAGGTTCACGTAGAATGTTTTATTTTAATAAATCTCTGTATTGAAATTGTAACTGATTATTTAGAGGTTCAAGATTGCATTTTTTTTAAAGGGGATAAGTCATTTTGTTCGTGTCAAATGTATATATCCCATTGATATAAAATGGGTTATGTTTGAGACATCAGAGTATTAAGCATCACGTTCAGCATTAAAGTAATATGTAGTTACTATAGGAAGGGGGATTAAAGGCTTGATTAGAAATCTGCTCAACCAGATTATCGAAGTTTTATGATACTTTATGTATAATTTTATTAATATAAAGCGCTCTACGTATTTTATTATTAATGGACATAAAAACAAAAAGATATATACTTTGGTATAATATCAGCCGCATTTCGACAAAAATAACATATTTATATTAATAAAAATGTATTTTTGCAACATATGTAAATCAAATTACACCAAATGTAAGTACAATTTTACATCTTGAGGAATTTTAATTATTGCATTTTTTGTGATTAAACAAATAATGGCTGTAATTGCAATCAGTACCTCAGTTATCTACATTTGCGATGAATTGAATATATGCAAATATAAGATTATCTGAAGGTAGACAAGATAAGTTGCAACCTTTTAGAATATTTTAATTTATTTAAAATAGCTGAACAAGGTTGGAACACGTTTCACCCTATGATGACAATAGGTTGACACTTGTTTTCGCATAATATAAAGGGTATCTGTAGTGTTATCACAACAATAACTTCATTTCATAAACCTATATGTAACTATCTTTACACAAATAGCAATGGTAATGCAATACTAATATTATGTTATGCCTTTAATTCTTAATTTATAACATATAACATTACATACGTTGCACATAAATCTAATTTATTTTAATGATATTTTTCTATAAAACTGAGCCTCAGGATTTTACCATCATTTTGCTTATAACATTTCAAGTAAATGTACATGATTAATTTTCCGAAACGATAATTGTTTTTGCTATATGAAAGCTATTTATCGCAAAACATTGATTTTGTTAATTCTGTGCTTGCATTCAAGAAAACGATTGTAAAATATGACGACTCAATATATGACAGCCTAAATTTTGCACTCGAATCCATTCGAAATACATGTATAGGACATGCAAGTATCACTGTTAGCTAACGTTTTAATACTAATCACATAATAGGTACGTTTGATGAGAAATCAATGGATATATTACATACAATGATTTGAAAATGAAATATAACTGATTCATTTATTTGGGAAAGTCAAAGGCACGTAGATAGTATGAATCGAAACCCCCTACAACAAACACCTTGTCATTAACCACCACTGCATCTATGGGTCGATAGATCTTATCATCACTCTGCAGCAGCCGCCACTCGCCCTCGCTCGACATCACCTGGAGGCGGTAGTTGCTGTATTCACACACCAACAGGTTGTCTTGCGCATCAGTCGCTGCAGCACGTGGGCATGACAGCTCTCCGGCGCCACCTCTTCCTTCACGGCCGTGCTTGGTGAGAACAGTGCCATCCAGTGAAAACACGTGGATGCAGTGTTCATTTGGATTTGCAACGTATATGACATCGTGTCCGAGGGCGATTGTGACACCAAATTCTGAGATAAATGGAAGTTGGAATGATTTCGATTTGTTGATTTTTTTGTCATTGTAAGTGTACCATGTAATAGAAGGTATGTCACCTAACACGCTCATGGTGCACACAGTTGCATTTCGACTTCGTACTTGCTTGTGAGTTCCGTCTGCCACTTGTTTCAATCGCTCGCCCTCAGTTGTAATGTGATAGATACCATTCTTAGCGGCAACTACGAGAGTAGAGTCAGGCAAAGGGGCGATACCGTAGACGTAGTCCATGTCTCCGGCTTCTTTGCATCGCTTGTTAATCAAACAAGTGTTCGTTATGACGATGCCTTTGTATCTACAGGCACAATAAACATTGTCATTGAGGACGCATAATGAATCGGGGGGTGCAGGCTGATTCTTCATCTTATTTTTGACCAGGGCTTTGCTAGAAAGTTCTAAAAGATCAGATGAAACAGATGACATCATTTTCAGGTTTTGGCGATTGATTGTACAATCCGGGGCAGAAACAATCAAATCATCTTTTATGATCCATTCATCGTCGGGTACTATTGTAATATCCATTTTTGATATGTCTATGTCTACCTTTTCCATTCCACACATGTGATTTTCAATGTCGTTTTGAAGAGTACCTAGGTCCAGGTTTTTGGCATTTTTCTTGAAAATATCTCCGAACCATATCCTCTGTTTTTGTAACAAGTCCTTGAGTTCATTGACAAGGCCGAGAAGGTTATCCAGTTGCTCTTTGCGCTTTACGCCCATTTCGATCATATTATCCTTGAGTTTTGCAAAGTTATCTTTAAGTTCTTTTGGCGCTTCTCGTATAATTTGTTCAATTCGTCAGAGCTCTTATTTACACATTTAGCTGTTTCATTGATTTCTTTTTCAATGTTCTCGATTTGCCATGCAAGATTGACTTCTTGTTTATCAAGAATGGTTTGATACTCTTCCACACACTGTAACACTGATTGTTCGTTCATGGATATTAAACTGTCAGTGAACTTTTTGTAATTCCTCTTCTCCACCATTTTTGTATCCGATGATATAGAACAAATTGGTATTGGGCATTTAACTACGTTTCCACCTTTCTTTCGTGTATTGTGACATTGCTCACAGATTTTGTGGTTGCACACAAGTACATATAGTTTTTTGTAGTCTTGTCTGCACAATACACACTTAAGGACAAACGTTTTCGCGGTTGCCATATTTCAGCGGTTTAATATAGTTGGAATATTCTGTAATTTCTGAGTCTGGATATTATTCTAAAAAAATAATTAATGCCTAATGCTATGAAATATAACTAGGAGTAAAATGATAGTTATGCATCTAAGTATCATTTAGTCCTTTATAGAGACAAGCCGGGAAACAAATGAGCAATTGATGCAGAACCCTCATCTATTTTAACTTTTAAATACTATTCAATAACAGTGTCTCGCAATATTTACTACATGTCGGTTGCCATAATCTTTGAATGAGTTTGTATCAGAGTAAAATTAATGTTATCGCAAGGGAATCAATTAATATACCTTGCACAATTAATTATATGTTTGTGTACACTAAAATTTTGTTTTGCGTCAATTCTTCAACATATTTTTTTTTATCGAAGCAATGTAGTGTTGTTTCTGTTTCAGCTAAGGCTTAATAGAGCCATGGTGATAAATGTTACCATTGTCAAAATATAGAAGATACCTTACTTAATATGAGCAATAAATATACTCTATATATCCAAAATAATGTATTCATGCTTTAACATACATAAACAATTTTATAATATATTGAAAATCAGTTTGTTCACTAATGACAAAGAATCATAGCGGGTAATCTTTTTTATCTTCTGCACATCACTATTTTGCATTGTTCATATAAATGATTTATTCCAAGTTTGGTGGAAGCTTTCAGCTTGTGGCCATTTCCGCCTTACTTGATTGTTTTATTTTAAAAATGTATTTCATTATGGTTATCTTAATAAAATTATATTGCCAAGTTAACCCTTGGCCAAAAAGGCATTCATATGTTTCATTTAATTATTCAACATATTCGTCCATTCATCTGCAACGCAAACAAAAAGGAGGGTTTAATTTCAAAGACATTAAAGCAATTTTTGTTGAGTCGCTAAGCGGTGATAATCTGTTCAGGCAATCAGTTGTTTTATTGTAAAAAATGTATTTCATTATGGTTATCTTAATAAAATTATATTGCCAAGTTAACCCTTGGCCGAAAAGGCATTCATATGTTTCATTTAATTATTCAACATATTCGCTCATTCATCTGCAACGCAAACAAAAATGAAGTTTATTGTATATATCAATCTCTTGATTGAATGCGATTCACGCGTCAAGTTTTGATATTAACTGTGCTTTAGTTATTTATTGAAAAACATTCCTTTCCGTTCATTCTAATCATAAAACATTCGCTACCCGTAGTTCAGAGCCGAATCAAGGTAGAAACCCTATATATAAATGTAATGCACTTTGTTTAACCGTCCCATTTAGTGATTCAATCAAAGTTTGGATTTGATATTCATATCAAATTATCCTTGGTTAGTTGCCGCCATATATTCTCAGAATGAATATATTATATGAAACTTCAAGCTTATAACGATATAGTTATCGATATATATGTGTTGTATCTTCTGCAGTTGTCGTTTAATTAAGTAGGACAAAATGTGTAACGAGTTAGGTTAATTTGGCATATCAAGAAGAAATCTAACTCAATAAAGTTTTTCAATTGTCGTTAGCAATACATTTTTACCACTGAAATGCTATGGATCTGATATCGTGTCAATAGAATATCCAATATTGTCTTATTATGCCCCGTGGTTAAACATCGATGCAACATGCAATCCTACCTGGATAATACAACTGAGAGGCGAAACACTGATTTCGTACATGGGTCGCTTTGAGATTTAAAACAAAACAACTTGTATATTGTGTATTAAATTGACTCAACCCTAAATGATGATATGAAACCTATGTAAACATAGTTATTAATTCTGTCATGCTAACAAAATTTAAGTTTATTTTTCTTAATTTATTTAAATTTACCTGTTTAAAAGAGTTTTGTTTCCTCAATATTAAGAAGGCAGAGGTCTAGTCGCAATTTTGTACTTGCAATTTTCTACTTGTAGAATTGTGTTTTGTTTATCATACAAACACTGCGCAGCCCACAACAAACAAAAGAACATGCCATAAGAGATCCAAATAACTTTTGAATAATCAAGTTTTTAGCATTATAGGATAATTAGAGCTTTAATCTTGTTAATAAACTTTATGTTAATTTGCAACATATATGCAAAGAGTTAAAATTGAATCCAAGCAGATAGGCATTTTTATATTGGAAGATAATTTACTTATGATTGTTATTCGTTCAAACAAGTACCACCTCTGGTTTAATTATTTTCTATTCATTTATCATTATAATATATATGTGGAAGTTTTACTCTATTTAGTCGGGTTAAATGGATGGTAAATCGTGCCTGAGGATATATAGGAAAACGTTCTCGCTGAATACAGGTTTGCTAGATGGTTCTGGTATTTTGTCGATTTTTTTTCACAATGCTCGAATAGTTTTGATTTGTTGTCATTTGTGACACCTTTCCACATATTGAAGTTCATTATGAAAATGTCGATTGTGAGTATAATTCAAGTCATTAATATTTATAAAATTTATGTTCAGGAAAGCCTCTTATTGCTTATTGAAGGAAAGCCTTTTGCGCTAAAAATGAAGTTAATTTCTTGGATTATCACCGAAAATTTTTGAATGTGCTGATACGCTAAAACTTTGGCTGCAATTATATACAAAGTGACCTGAATTTATTTTACAATAGAGTTTCTAAGAAGTGTGTACAGTTGAAGCATTTAAATAACCTTACATTAAATAAAGAATTTTTCTCGTTTTAGTGTAAAATTAAGTCAGATAATGTACTAAATTAGCCAATCAATAGAAATATAGGACAGTTCTGTTAAGTATTCCTATTAATGAATTCACTTATCACACTTACCTATAACCTATACTTCACTTGCCAACTATCAAAGTGTTTCATAACATGTTTTAGTTTTATATAGATTATGATATAAGCCTACATATAAGCATATACATATTAATAGTTTTTGCATACATTCTGAGTAATGATTCGCACTGCCACATTGCATTTTTATGTTGAAATTAACTCGCAATATTCCAACAGTTTCTTAGAAACTATTTTGGTTTGAAAAATACTATAATGAGTTTTTAGATAATAAGGAAACATAATTATGTTGATGTTGAATACTACATATAGTTAATCAACGCTATCTAAATAAAAGCGATGATGAACTATCAATTTTAAAATTCTAATAATGTCTCATGGCTGCCTGAAAGAATGAAAATTTTCGTTTGGCTGATTGAAAACATCATTAGAAGATTATTCTCTGCGCCCATTGTTTTACCAACAATATGGATAAAGGGATATGAAATAATAAATATATTTTCACCAAGTGCTATCACGATATATTCAATGTCTCCTTGTCTAAAATTATTATCGGCATAGTGTACATTTAAGATGTCTATCAGGAGATAAGAACTTTATTTGAATACTATAAGTTAAAATAGCTAAATATTTTATTTAATGAGAAATACATGCAATGCTTACTAAATGTGGAAAATTGTAAGTGACATATAAATGGCGATCAATAAAATATAGAAAAATAAATAACTATACATAACAATTACAATAGTAATACAGCATCGATATCATGAAGACACTTTGTAAAACAAATGATTTATCTCTAAAAAAACTGCATACATATGATTTCATTTAAGAGTGCATAAGTAACAGGTGTTGTTCTTTCTCTACATATAAGGCCATAGCGATTGTTTGTTTTCCAATTACGATCTAAGCAAACATGCAGCAAATATATTGATGTTAATCACATAAATTATGTGCTTATGATAAGAGAACCAATGAATTTATTATAAGATGTTTATATGAAATGATTATTTTATTTCGTAACGTCAAAGAGACATAGATAAGATGACACTTTTCCAGTCCCTACAGCACACACCTTGCCATCGACCACCACTGCATCCATGGGACCATCGATCCTCTCCTCACTCTGCAATAACCGCCACTCACCCTCGCGCGACAGTATCTGCAGGCGGTTGTTGCCCATGTCGCACACCAACAGGTTGTCTTGCGCATCAGTCGCTGCAGCATATGGATGGTATAGCTCTCCGGCGCCACCTCTTCCGTAACGGCCGCGCTTGGTGAGGACCGTGCCATCCAGTGATAACACGGAGATGCAGTGTTGATGTGCGACATATATGACATCGTGTCCGAGGCTGATTGAGATATCGGTTATGATGGTTAATGGTAATTTGAATGATTTTGTTTGGTTGAATTGTATGTCATTGTATGTGTACAATAGGATAGTGTCTTGCTTGCCGTTATGTGAGTCACTCATTGCACACACGGTGTCATCGCGGCTTCGGACTCGCTTGTGGTCTCCTTCTGCCACTTGTTTCAATCGCGTGCCTTCGGTTGTAATGTGAAAGAGGCCATTGTCAGCAGCAATGACCAGTGTAGAGTCAGGCAGTGGGGCAATACCATTGACGACGCCCATGTCTCCGGCTTCTATGCATCTCTCGTCGGTCAAGGTAGTGTTCGTTATAAGGATTCCTCCGTTTTGACAGGCACAATATAGCATGTCATTGACGACACATACTGATAATGGGTCACAAGGAATATCCATCTTCTTAGTCTGAACCAGAGGTTTGCGAATAAGTTCTAAAAGATCCGATGCGAGAGGTGCCAAACTGTTTAGTTTTTGACGATGTATTGTACAGTTCGGGGGCGAGAAAATCAAATCATCTTTCATTATCAATTCATCATCGGGTACTATTGTTAGATCCATTTTTGTAATGTCTATATCTATGTTTTCCATTTCACTCATGCTGGTCTCTATGTCGTCTTGAAGTGTACTAAAGTCCAGGTTTTTGGCATTTTTCTTCACAATATCTCCAAACCATTTTTTCTGCTTTTGCAACAAATGCTTCAGTTCATTGACAATGCTGAGAATGCTGTCCAGTTGTTCTTTGCGCTTGACTCCCATTTCGATCATATTATCCTTGAGCTTTGCAAAGTGATCTTTCAGTTCTCTTTGGCGCTTCTCGTATAATTTGTTTAATTCGTCAGAGTTCTTATTTACACTTTCATTTGTTTTATTGATTTCTTTTTCGATGTTCTCGATTTGCCATGCAAGATTGACTTCTTGTTCATCAAGGACTGTTTGATATTCTTCTACAGAATGTAGCACTGATTTCTCGTTCATTGATATCAAACTATCAGTGAACTTTTTATACTCTCTCTGTTTCACCATTTTCGTATCCGATGATATAGAACAACTTGGCATTGGGCATTCAACTTCTTTTCCTATTTTCTTTCTTGCTTTATAACATTGCTCACAAGTTTGTGATTGCAGACTAGAACGTTTAGTTTGTTAAAATCCTGTCTGCAAAATGCACACTTTAGAGTAAACTTTTTCGCGGTTGCCATTATGGGCGGTTTAGCGGATATTTTGTAAATTGTATTCTCGATATTGCTCAATCTCTATCTAAGAATATGTGTGATTGTATATCTTGTTTGAATACCATGTGTGTATGATTTTAATTTTGCCCAGTTACACGTTTGCGCACGTTTGCAAAATGAGCAATTGAATCCCGGCAGCATTGATAAATCCTGCGTAGGTCAATTTGATATAATAGAATGAATACTCTTCTCTTGAATCAATTACCCTGACAAAAATTCTAGCAACGATGAATGATTTTCATTGCTCACTCAATAAAGGAAATTACCAAGATATAATACCCTTCGTCAATTGATTGTATACATGCGTTGTTATGCCGATATAAATGCCTCAACTTACTATTTATTAGATGGCGTTGTTTACTGGTAATATAATATCATAGATGGGTGATCTATTCGTCGCATGGGTCCCTACTGAATTCAACATAAAACCGCTCTGGTTGAATAGAAAATTCGATGTCATTCGATGTCAATCATTTAATTGATAATCCCTATATTGCGATTTCGATGTCAATTTAGTTTGTCTCCGCCCGCATAATACGTTTATTGTCATGCTCTGTCAAGCCCTGCAATCATTTTCGCTTTAATAATTAGGAAATAATATAACCCATTCACGTATCTAACAAACAACACTTACACCTATAACACAGCTTAAGCAATAAAACGTCATTAAAAGAAATGATAATAGGCTCAATTATTACGCTTTACTGGGCCAATAATGTGTCATCATGAAAGGTGTTGATTTGATCCGCATATCCGTTAAAGTCGTTGGTACCAACAACAGCCACCTCTGGACCCGACCCCAGTGGAATACAGTTGTGGTTAGGGATGAGGCGCGCTTTTGCATATACACCATGGATGTCAAATCAGGGCATTGCGACGACGAGAGGAACGGGTTGCCGGTTGGTCTATGCTCCAAATCAATCGGTGGGCAGAACAGAATGAAAAGGTTGGGGGAGGTATCTCATAGGGTTTTTTTTTATCTTATAGGGTTTTTAATACCAGAAACCTGTGTTTCTGGTATTTATTGTGCTATTTCCCCATTTGCGGTTAAATTCGCACCATTTTTGTGTAGAAATACCAAAATACAGTTTATTTTGAACAAAAAAACGTTTCTATACCCTTTTTGTAAATCAATCGAATGCACTCGTATAGGACCTGATATTCGGTATGTGAAATACTATACATGAGCTCATATCGATATAAAGTGTCACTCTTATATGAAGTGGTACAAGGCGGTTCTCATATACATATACATATATTTTATCCAAATGTTATACTCTTTCAAGTTGTCAATTAAAGATATTAAATAGCAAATAAATGCGATTCTCATCCAAAGTTTATCCTCTTTCAATTGTCTATCAGGATATTAAATAAAAAAACATAAATGCAAATTAATTGATATTAAAATTTGAGAATCGTTAAATAATACATGGTCGATAGAAACAGCACAAATTGAATTGAAAGAAAATATTAATGCTAAAATACATAACCGCTAATGATAAACCTTGCAGTTGTTCACGGAACGTTTAGAACAAGAACAATTTATAGCAGTTAAATATATAATAAAAGGAATAAACAAATAGGAATACTATATTTTGTATAATTTCATTTGAATAA
>LQRL01115481.1:18083-32679 GCA_001703475.1 Hydroides elegans
GAGAAATCGAGAAGTTAGCACCAAGCGCCACTGTACCAACCAGATAGAGTCTATGTTCATAAGAGAAATTAAATAAAGACAATTAAGATACACTTTTTGTTTTTGACACGTCGGCCCCATCACTTCGGTCCCTTTTCATGCTTCGGGTATCCAAGGTGTCCGAGGGGTATTTTGCGAGTGGCTAAAGTAAGTGTTTTAAATTTACTCGAGGGGTCAACATGTCAAGACGAGGGGCCGAGGTATCATTCCAAAGTAACCCAACGGTCGAAGTGGTATGGACTGAAGTGTTCATTGCCCCTTAAAAAATATGTCACTATCAATTTTTTGTCAGCATCATTTCTGGCATAAATTGTCTCTTTAAACAGCATCTTTAAAAGGCAATGTCAAACACGCCCTAAAACCTTTAGGGTATTATGAACCCTATTTATATTAGCAAAGTTAAATATAGCACAGTCACTTAAAGCTGTGATATATCGAAAATGGCAGTTTAGTTGCATAGTTTATTGCACTTTGTTTTTAGAGGGGATGACAGGCCCTAGAACTATTTGGATCTAGACAGAGAAAATTACTTGTGTTTCTTAAAGTGTATTATATTCCGTATTTGCATTTTACGCTTAATTACCCATGAAAACATTTAAAACACAAACCCATTTATTATTGTGATTTCATAGCAAACTTAGAACACTAAATATACTGTGTTTGTTCATTATACAGGAGTTTATATAATTTGATAAGTCAATCACAAATTATCTGCATGTTTCAATACCCTCCTGATGCAGAGGTCAAACAAGCAGCAGTTACTGTCTGTCAGTTCCTTAAAATATATTTGTGAATTAACTCAAGAGATGTTTCCAACATCCGTTTTGTGTGTTATATTATTATCACAAACACAATTTAACGACAGCAAAAAATCATTTCAAAAGCTAACCAAAATACAAATAAAACTAATGTCCTCTAATACGGAATTTTCAATTTCCGTTAACATTGTCCATGGTTTTCAAGCTTAGAGTAACCGAAACGACAAAGAAAGGACTCAGAACTCTTTGTGATTTAGCTCAATTGAAGGGAACAGTGTATTGTATAAACCTGTTTAGTATAAAATCATTGTTTTAAGAAAATAAAAATAGCTTTTAAAGTTCCTGATTTTTATGGCAAATAATCATTATGTTTATTGCAAAACAAAAACAGATCAATTTTACATTTATTGTATTTATTTTATGTAATCAAGACCTTGTTTCCATAAAGGCCAATGATGTATGTTATTCTAGCATCCCCAGAGAAGTTTGAGTTAAAAATAAGCGTTTCAAATAGCATTTATTTAAGAGTTCTATACAAATGTCATGTACACTATTTATTATCCAGGGACTTTACAGTAGCATTCGAAAGGAGTATTGATGAGAGTAGCATTGTCCAGGAAGAATTGTTTGGTTCCCATGCATTTGGCTAAATCGAATTACAGCCATATTCGGAACTCATGATGTATACTTGAATGATAAATCATGAGGGCATCATTTACTTCTCTGAGTTTGAAAATGCACTCATGTGATTTTGAAAGATAATGATAACACGTATGAATTCAAAGATCCTACAAATAAAACCCCTTACACCAGAGAATGCAAAAAATCTTGTAGCTGACTTGATCGAGTGAATGCTTATTAAATGGAAACATTTCCTTTAATGATAAGGATTACGAGGTATATCCAGAACTCGAATGTGTTCACCGGGGTTCACCAGGTTCGCTAGGTTCACCAAACACTTTTATAGAATATATATATATAAAAGCGTGGCGCATGTTAGGTGTATCATCAGTGAATGGCAGCACAATACCGGTTCGCTACGTTCGCTAGGTTCACCAGTGAATGGTAGCACAATACTCGTTCACTACGTTCGCTAGGTTCACCAGTGAATTGTAGCACGATACCCGTTCACTACGTTTGCTAGGTTCACCAGTGAATGGTGAATCATTTCAAAATAATAGAAAATATGAAATATGTAGGAAATAAATATTTGAAACTCCATCTTTTTACATTTGGGGTGGACATGGGTTATCTTTTAAAAATCCATTTTCTTTTTTTTTTTCTTGTCTTCCTTGTTATTTCCATTCGTGTTCCTTTTGCTTTACTTCTCAACGTTGTTAAATATGTCTTTCTATATAAATAATGGGTATATGACAATATATCAAGTTATTGAATTTATCATATATTTTTAAAATTTATTGTATACATTTTAATATGTTCGTCTACGCAACTTAGCACTCATAAAAAACTTGATCTACCATTAAAACATTCAATTTAAATGTGTATGAAAACAATAATGGCAAAAACACCATCTGTATACCTTGTTGATAGGTGCTTAAATTTATATCCTTTATTACTATCGCCTGATATATTAATTGTCTTGCTTCTTCACTTCATTCATTTTTTATCATCATCTTTTTATAATTATTTTTCTTTGTCTTCATCTTTTTCTTCTCGTCATTTATAATTTCTTTATTTTCAAAATGAAACTTAACTTGTTTAATGTTGATAAGAAATAACATTTTCTATAGAAAAAAATCACGAAAATCACTGTAAATATTCAAATTATTTATTGCGTCACGAATGCTAAACGCTGTGACGTAAACAAAACATGGCATTTAGCTATGTAACGTATTGTGACGCAATAATTATGTATGACATTCTTCGCTTCATGCTTTGGTGAACCTAGCGAACGTAGTGAACGGGGCCACGACTCGGTTCATTGGTGAACGTAGCGAACGTAGCGAACCATAGATTCGACCTGGTTCACTGGTGAACCTAGCGAACCTAGTTAACGCCAGTGAACATTATATAGTCCTGGACATGAATGAGGATTACACTATTTAAATCTAATATGTAACCACTATTCGGAAGATATAGATTGACAATCAAATTTCATTTTGATAGTCCAGGTATGTTGGATCCATGGGCCCACCAAGATAATATTCCTAACTTATGCAAGTGACTATGTTTTACCGTGGATTCTGCTAATTTACAATAACTGGAAGTCACATGCAAAGTGTGTAAATCGCATAGATTCTAGTTCGAATATTTGGAATTTGAAAAAATATATATCTTATGTGTTGCCTTAAAAACATAAGGGTATTGCGATGAAACCAACTAATATTCTTGCCATACGGGAAACTTTTTATCAAGCTTTTCCCGTTACAAAAAGTGTTACAAATTAATTCCGAATGGAAACTCAAAAAGGCGTATATTTACAGTTTCCTCTATGTCCAGGCCTTAGCGCATCTGTTATTTGGGAGCTATTGACATGTTTCTAGCCAGCGAACTATGAAATATATAACTTTACTATGTGAAAACTAAAAATAAGATGAAGATTATAATTAGAACAAAAGCAAATAGTTTCTCTTAGGGCTTGTTCACACTAGACGCGGAACGCGGCAATATACTTATATGTCCTTTGTAGTACATGCGGCAGAGCCAATAAAGAACATATAGGTATATTGCCGCGTGCCGCGTCTAGTGTGAACAAGCCCCTATAAGAGTCCAATCTTAAACAAGAAATAACAAAATTGACATACAAGTTTAACTCACTAGAACCTTATATTTCTACACCATAAATTCATGCCACTAACTTCATTATTTTACTGTTATATGGTGACGCTCTCACTTTTAAATTTCGATTGTAATCTTTGCTATTAAACGCATTCCAAGGAAAAATAAGAATGTAGGGGTTAGATAGGAATCAAAACAATGGTACCTCTTAAATTTGTATCTTTCGCGCTCAAGGGTCTTTCCATGAAATATGACCTTTGTTTCTTGATTCCACTTATGATAACGTTAAAATATAATCTTTAAAGATAATATAATCGCCTTTGGTCTTATGCAATCAAGTCATTTTTGAAGGATTCATACATACATACAATGTACATTCATATGCTAGAAGTCTATATACCATATACCATATACAATCTAACATAATAATACAGTTGCTGAAATATAACGATTTGCCATACCAATCGACATAAATGGAAAATAAGTTTGTCGTTCTTTAAAAAAAACTCATGAATAAACATTTCATAATGTATCGGTCAAAAAGACGTAGACAACTAAAATGCGCGACTTTTGATATAAATAAAACGTTCGTTTGTAAATTTATGATAAATAAATATTTTTACATTCGGAAATAGGTATCGTTTATCTATCGTTAATTTCTGTGTTGATATAGATGCTACATGAAAATGACAATATCTGATCGACGACACACTTCACGTTTCACGCTCGATTGCTTCGAACGACAGTTTTAAACGATTGCTCTATCGATTCAACTTGAGGTGAGCAAGCGACTATTGCTTCAATCAGAGCATCAATGCCCTTCGTACCCAATATACGAAAAAGTAAATACTGTTGAAATTATTTTACCCTTGTATAAAATGTTCTGCCAAATTCAAGATTTCATATACATTTTTAATATAGATATATATAGTCTTACCAGCAATCCGCTAAAGATCTTCATAACATCCCCATAATTTTGCGATAGCTTCCTTAGCTTTGGCATTATGCCGTATCCGTTTGTCGCTTTACTTTGCAAGCAGTTAATATAAATCCGTAGAAATGATATAACGTTAATGATTACATCTTAGTATTTGATTTATATACCAAATTCATATATAGCATTATCCATAACGGCTGAAGGATAAACACATATTGTGATTGAATAATGTATCCAGATTTATAAGTTTATATGTTCAGTTTATACGACGTATCCGAAATAAAGCACCAGTTCATTTCATATTGTCACTGTATTACGATACACATATAGTGTTATAACATGTATATCGAAGCCAAAATGTTAATGTTAATTTATGTTCATTGATCATTATTGTATAGTAATAAACATAATAAATCTATTGTCATTTACTGCCATTTTATCTCCTTTGTTAGTGCATTGCTACATATACGTAAAGTCACTGGAAAATTAATTGCCAAAATAATGATCAACGGTTACCAGGTAGTTCTTTTATCCATTCATAATTGGCACTGCCAAATAATGTGCTTATAAGTAATAGCCGATCATTTTTGTACAGTTATCCGTGGTATAATTGAATATAATCCTTTATTGCATGCCGCAGAGTCATTTTCTGATCTAATAAGGATAATTATATGAAATAGCCAGATTCCTATACATCTTTTCTGTCGTCCTTATTAATGAATATACAGGACATAAGTCAACTTGTGCATAATCAGTTTCTGTGTAGCAATCAGCTAAGTATATATTCAATGTATAAAATAACATTTTATGAGATTGCTGTCATGCAGCCTAGCATATCCACAGATTTAATTCGACATGAAAATGGTATCTGCATGAATTTTATTATAGGTTATTATTACTCTAGATAAAAATATATCTGATTATAAATAACAATGCATCTATGAGCATTGTTCAGCTAATTACACATGCTCTTTTTAACCTTTTTTCTCGCTTCGCTAATACAAAAAAAAGAGTGACTTGAATGATTTTTGTAACATCTGTTTCTCATATGTTCTGGCGACCAGTGCATGCCTTTAATCGTTAATCGATGCTTAGCAATTATTGGCAGTTCTTTTTTACTATGTTTAACGTATTATGACATGATATAGAATGTTATGACGGCATTTGCATGTTTTAGAGGTTAATCTTATTCAAGCGATGCAATGTTATTTCATATGAATAATATTCGCATATTTATACGTAGAATAGAATGGCTAAGGACCTGGTCACATTTAAAGCATCATGGAGCTTCATTTTCCCATTAAACGTAATTTATAAAATATAATATATACAGTAAACGCGCTTTATAACTTTGCCACTCCACGCCCGCACGCTTAACACTCCATGCCCGCACGCTTATTACTCCACGCTTAAATTCATTTTTATCCACGCTCGCACGCCCGCACGCTTGCACGCCCGCACGCCTGCACGCCCGCACGCTTATGTGTGTATATATAAAGGATGCAAGTCATAACAATTCATCATTATGCTATATGCCTCGATTATCACTTAAGCAACTAACAAACCAATACATTTACTACCTATTTTAATTCCCATATAAAGATTAAATTGGTCTCTAAGCATTTCATTATCTAATATCGAAGTATAATTTTATGTATACACATTCGTTAGAGAGAATATGGACATTAAAGACAATGTAATGTAATATAATTATAAGAAATAAATGCTTAGTGTTAAAATATTTGCAATAAACTGTTTCAGGTGGCCTATTTATTCTAGTAAATGAATAATTTATTTTGTTTAAAAAATAAATAGTAAATGTGTTATATTCTCATAATAATGACATTAATCCCAATATTGAATAACACTGTAAAACATCTAAATCGGTCTATCTATCATAGGTTAAATCTGCTAAAGGAATTTAGAATGAACATCTTTAAGTGAAAACTCAACATATTATTTTTAAACTTATGAAACACTTTAAGCAGTCTTGATGACAAGGTGCATGGGGCCGACCGAATAACAAGGTGTTTAGAAAAATATTGTTTAATTATTAAGAATACGTTCTTTATATGTGTTGTATCAAATATAATATACACGTTCGACATGATCATGTTTGTTTATCCACGCCCGCACGCTCGCACGCCCACACGCCTGCACGCCCGCACGCTTAAAACACTCCACGCTTAAATCGAAATTTGTCCACGCTAAAATTCTATCGTGCGCACGCCCGCACGCCCACACGATGCCAAGTTATAAAGTGCGTTTACTGTATAGGAACTTTCTGGAAGTGCATTGAAGTTGGTCACATTTTAAAGCAAGTAGCTTCAAGGCGCTTCAATAAGTTTTCCATGAAGTATCCATTAGAAAAAAAGTACTGATTGTTAGTCAAATGATGTTCCATGCAGCAGCCAGTATGGCCAGGCTCTTATTAATGTTGAGATCAAATTATTTTATAAGCGAATAACTGACACATTTTTTTTATCCAAGCAATGTGACCTTTATGGTATGCAACGCATTTCTTTGGCATCCATCGTGTATCTTAATTCATTGAATGCTATGTGAGCACGTGTACTGCAATTTCATCATTTCATAAAAGTATTCATATTTGAGATTGGTATATTGGTTACACACTTTTTCATTAACAACATTTAATGGCAATAGCATATTGAAAACTTTATGAACTGATATCCAGATTTTGTCAAGCTGAACAGATTGGCATATAATATCACGACTACTAAAAATCAGGTTGTGGCGCAACAGCAAAAGAAATAGTATCCATTTTGCAAAAAAAAAAAAGGTTGTGCATTAAGCTCCAAAACCAAATGTTATGTTACGTGTGAGCACAGACCACTTGGAAATAGCTCTATAATTTATCCGGTCTAGATTTATTGCTTTGCTTGTAAGGCACCTTACTTCATTATTTCCATTGATCCCGGTACGGAACTTATTTCCTCTTACAAATGTTCTTTTTTACTTGCAAACAGTCCTTCATTAATATTTTTGCTTGATTCATCCTTTAAACGATTATCATAGAAAATCACTTTAATTTGAAACGTAATCCAGTCATTGAACCATCCTGACACTTTTTGCAAATTTACAAATTTGAACAAGGGTTCATCAGCCTATACATTAAAGGCCACTCGACAAATAAGTCAACACGTCTACCTTGTATGCGATATTTCCGATATTATTCTCACAAACAATGGCTCCAATTTCATTTTCATTTTACCTACATGTATACTGACGTCGATAATATTTATATTGCATTTCCTAAAAGTAGTTAAATAACACAAATGTTGATGCATTTCTAAATTGTTCGGTGTACCTAGACATTATGACATGATTTCTCTTAAGGTTTACTTATGGTTTCTCTTATGGTCTACATTAATTTACACCTGTCTAGTTGACATGCAATTTGTTATGATTTTACAAGTCAACTAAAGGCTATCATATGTCATATCAAAAATGTGGTTACCTCGGGGCGGTTTATAATAACCAGTTAAGTTGACAAATGCTCGCGTAATTTCCGAACTACAGGAAACAACAAAAAACACGAATTGCGTCTGTGAGAGAAGATCATAAAACCATTGATTAAATATGATATTACATTATTTGTTTTTATTTCTCCTACTGCAGTTTTTTTTCTATAATTATGATAACTTTTTTATTTTAAAGCTATCCATTACGGAATCAAATTATGTGAATCAAATCCCAAAGACATCCTTACTTAGCTATTCATATAAGCAGAACTGTCTTAACAAAAAAAAAGTTTCATCATCGTTTTAAGGACTAACTTCATTTTTGAAAATGAATATGCGTATTTGATCATAGATAACCAACAATGTCCTTCACAACCATATAAGATGGTGTTATAAAAATGTAAATGAGAAGGCTATTTCATCCTATCTTTGGCATGATCAGCAGTTTTCAAGCGCAATGTCACCTAAGGTGTGGTCGCCTGCAAGCGCGAATTTGGAGGGGACGTCAATAATACATCGCTCTTATATTTTATATGTTTGCCCCCGTCCCCCGGATAAAAATGTTTCTGGATCTGCGCCCAGTCTTTTCCAAATGCATTGTTAATTTAATAAGAAGAAGAAATATTGAATCCAAGTTATACATGTAGCTGTTTTTTATAAAGCAGAGTGTTCATAAACGCAAAGCGTAAGGCCGCGTTCACGCAAACGAAAAAGCTCGGAAAAGAGCACGAAACCAGATATTTTCGAAAGCCACATTTGTATGAAAACATAGAAATTTATCCTCTCTGTTCACGCAAAAAAAATGATATTGATTTTTTGCGTGAACGCGCCTTGAGAGTCATCGTTCAGCATTTATTTCGGTCGCGTAATTCGAGCAGGCTAAGCAAGGTAAACGGCAAATCTTATACATTTTTGGTGACTGTTCATTGTCGTACGATGTCGAAGCTGTTAGTTTTAACAATCGGTTTATACTAGATGTACGTAAAAGAAAGGCCTTTGGAGAAAATCGTAGGACAGGGGTCAAATCCCCTTCGAAATATGGAAATGACTATTTTGTCAAACAAGCTACCTTTTTGTCTGTTCATAATCTACCCAAATCGATAATTGATGACTGCGGCGTATATCCCTGGAAAATGTGTATAAACGGGGCGATCTTATACATCAGTCTTCATTCGGTTACATGTAAGACTATATTATACTATATCAAACTTGAAATTGTGAAATTTTGTAAAGAAAATACAGTCACGAAAGAGACAAATCACAATAAAAGGCAATCGGCCAACTTGACTTCCACAATTGACTCAGTCAACCAGATTAAGACACGAGTTATGTATTTGTAAATCGCGTACCAATATTGTTCCCTTTTAGCTGGCCATGTATGTTTAACTACCCCGGGAGAAAATAGAATTATAATGCAAATTTACAGCGATTTAATACTCATACATCTCCATTAAAGAAGGCCTGCGTGTCTCGTTATGTTCAGTTTTAATTATAATATATGTATAACAACTATATTTGAGCGACAAAAAAATGGGTTATTTAAAGGGACACTTGTAATTTCACATGATTTAGAAACATGATATAGTTTCATTAAGAATATGGAATTTCAATTCTCATTCGTTACAATCTGATATTGATAGTTTTATAGATATCAACATTATGGAGATTTTTTTTCGTTTTGTCACGTGGGTATAATGAAAAGCTAGTTACAAAATAACAGCTTAAGTTCAATGAAAGGACACTGGGAAAAACATTGTGGTTTATTTTACAAGAAATCGTTCGGCCTATTAACAGGGAAAATCACTGACTGTAAAAGAAACTTAAAACCCTATATAAAACAAAAAGCTAGACATAATGATTCATAAACATAAAAAAATAATAAAAATGAAATCAAGAAATTGAAGAGGTTGAACCATGTATCATGAAACTGTTCTCATGTGCAGAGATCTTAATGCATAAGGGCAATTCCATCGTAACGCACGTTACACTCTTAGGGGTTTTCCTGTATTCAAAAGGGCTACCAGTCCATCCCAGATATATTTTCGTTTAGACTTTGTTGTTAAATGTTAAAGTAGATGGTCATACTTTCAAAATGATATCAATATAGCTAGTAAGTACAACTTCCCCCTCATGAAATGCAACAATGTTTTCGTTATGCACGTTACAACTTTTGACATGGGTTTTTAGGAGCTCGAAATCAAGTCGTTCGTCTAGCTCAGCAATGCTCATAATCGAAAAAGAAGCAGGCTTTATTTGATAAGGAATGACTTGGGTTTCTTGCTATAGAATAAAATTAGAATTTGATTCCTACAATTCACGGAAAATGGTCATTAATGTGACTGACAAGCGTAACGCACTTTACGTAACGCACGTTACAATGTCATTGATATTTATTAAATGCCTGTGGTTTCATATTTTGCAATTATTAATACTCAAAACGTATTTTATATGATAACTGTATATGAAATTAACAAAACTCAAGCCAAAATATTGTGATATCAAAATATTTGAGAAAATTAAACTTAGTTCCTTCGAAAAATAAGTATTCTCATAAAAAATATAAAGGGCATTTTTTAATTGAATAAATACGATAAAACGGTGTTGAATAGGAAATAAACCAGGCCTTATTTTATTTAAGATCAAAATAACGTTATCAAGCTATACATTAACAATCACTGTATAAGGAAATTATAGAATATTTTTCATATCTATTGATTAAAATCCGTTCTAGGGCAAAATTATTATATAACAAATATTAAAATTTTATTTTTATCAATTCCATGTTTTCATCCCTACACTTATTAGCTAAGTAAAGAGTGAAAAAAAAAACACTTTAATTTTCCTCATTCGAACTTAATGTACGGTGTAGATCTTCTATATTTTAAATTGGAATCAGTCATAATATTCAAACCTTTTCATATTGATTTGCTATAAGTATTCAAGTATTACACATGTCATTGTTAAGGGACCATTATCTGGTTGAAATATGAATATACTATGTATTTGGTATTTGTATCATATCGCTTTTGGCTCTTATGGTATATAAATCAAACTTAGTATACGATTTTAACTCACCATAGAAATGTTCTTGTTTCTTTTGTACGACGATATATTCTAAAGTTTGTATATCTTCTTATACAAAAATTAGCTAACACTTACTCATATTCATTTCTAACCAATTATTGTAAAATAACATGACCAAAATGAATGATATGTATATATGAGTATTGTTCGGAAAATTCAACCAGAGATGCTCAACGTGAGCACACAAAATTCCTTGTCTGAAAATATATTTTGCTAATTTAAGACATTTGTTTTGTCTATTTGTATAGCTTATGTTGATATTCCATGTGGCACATATTTCAAACTAGAATTAGGGACATTTAAACACTAAAATGACGCTCTTTTGTGATACCGGGTTTTTATTCATATTTTTGCGTAACGCACGTTACAATAATCAGACTTTGAATATTTTCTAGGAAGTCTGCTTATCGAAACAATTGGTATGCTATCGTATCAAGACAGTGACTGAGAGGATCCTGTAGAAATAAAATCATTTTATACTGATTCATAATGTCTACATAAGAATAATAAGTTATTTTCGTAACGCACGTTACATGCTTTTATTGCGCGTCGAACAACCCAATTTATTGAATACTCATTTTTAATAATTCAAACTGAGGTTTTACTAGTGAATTATACACTAGTGCCACAAATCAAAAGTAAAATGAAACGTGCAAAATACCAATACTGTGTCTCTGATAAACACATTTGAAATCTGTATATGTTTGATATGCAAAAACTTAAAATATTGAATGATAAATTTGAAGCACATGTTTACATTAAAAATCAGCTAAAAATATATCGTTTTAATATTTTGGTATGGTTAAGATATTAAAGTATTCGATGAACATAAGTATTTTGTTCTACTTTCGATTTAATTTCATCCTTCCTATGTCAAAGTTACGTGGATTGGCCCATAAGGTGTAGCATCACTGTCAATATTAATTATCGAGGAGACAAACTAAAGAAGACATGATCAGCAAAAACGACTATAATATATTGGTTTTAAGTTTCGGGATCAAACTGTGCCAAAAACAAAAAGCTCTGGCCATATTTTTTTCTCTGTTCACCCTAACACAGCGCGATTTTCAATGTATTCGTTATTGGAACTCAAAACTGCGCATAGCTTTTAAACACGCGGCGAGCGTTTTGGATTCGCCATAAGGGCCTGGTCACACGGGAAGCAACATGGCGCTGCAAGCGGCAAAATACTAATATGTTCTTCATATGCTCCTTTCGCTATTCCAATAAAGAACATAAAAGTATATTGCCGCTTGCCGCCCCATGTCGCTTTCCGTGTCAATACATAGGGCGACTGGGTTTATCACGGAAAAAGGCTTGAACAAGCTTCCAATTTGGCCAGACCCTAAATAAACTGATATGCAGATAATTTATCTTTTTATATCGAGATGCTAGCTTTGCATAAACTTGCAATAAGTGTAAAACAATGCATTCAACTATATACAGATATGTTTACGCAATTTGAATTATTTTTTAAAACATATCTGATCCTTCCATATAATGAAGCATATAAGTCTGAGTTATTAACTTTCATCTATGATTGAGACTCACATGTTTAAATAAAACCAACCTTTAGTGTATGGACCAAGAATAAACAGTGTATATGTATCATGTTTTATCGGCTTTAAATAACAACTATCTATTTCAGGTGAATGCCACAATCCATTATGACCGGACTACTCAAGGTGGTAAAGCATATATGCTCTGGGTCGCCATAATGGTAAAACTAGTAAAATATTGACAGGTCTTTTATTCATGACATGCTGTAAGGATATTCAAATATCGCAACAGTTCCGATACCTTACGAACATAGTTTTTTGAGATTTGACATTGAGATAGAATTAGATGTGTTAAAACGTTGATCCTACGTCAGCGTCTTGACCAGTGGGACGGAGACAAAATATTTCCCGGGTAATAAAATATGGTTGATGTATATTTATTTCTACACCATCTATTTTATGTATAGCTGTCTTTCTTTTTTTATCATCAAGATCTTGAACTGCCTTTAAAGAACATAAGAAAGGTAGCCCCTGAGACTGTAAATTGAGTTTGGGTTTAAATGCATAAAGAGGGATTGGCTTTACATTTTTAGTTTATGCTTCATTGACTTAACCCATTTCAAAATGACTCTTTTGGCTCTATAGTTAATTGATTAGAAATAAGTTATGTTTTACATGTATTGACTCTTCTCGTATGATTAATTTCATTTGATTTATCCGCCTTTGGCCATGTCTGATAGCATAAAGTTCGGAATACATTTTTTTAATCAAAAATAAATTTGGCAACATGGCTGATCCTTTAAAATAACATGTGACTAAAAAAGAACTATTAAGTTATAAGGCAGAACAAATATAGCATTGTTGGATTATTCTTGAATTGAAGTAAAATGCTATATCACATACTACAATAAAAAAAAAACCATACAAATTGTTCCTACAATCTAAATTCAATACTTTACATGAAGAAAATGCTAGTACTTTTATATTTCGTGTTTATTATTACTGTTCGAGACCGATCACTCTCAATCATGGAAACATAGATCAACTGATAGATATATTAAGAGTACCCCACGAGCTGTTCCTCACAAAAGGTGTTCCCCACCGAATCTCAGCTGGCTTGGAGATTTTGAGAAAATTCTTTCTAGCTTGGAGATTTTTGCAGTTTGAGGAACACCTTTTTTAATAAATTTCTTCATTTTTGATAATTTATGAGAATCATTAATTGCAAATTAACTGTAATTGCTTGCAGTTGTATTATAACCAGTTATTTGTTTTTCACAATAGATGATTTAATTATATTTAACAATTTATTTTTTTTGCAAAAGGTGTTCCTTTTCTGCTCCAAGCTGGCTAGAAAAGGAGGAATAGCTCAGCTGGCTTGGAAAAAAGGAACACCTTTTTGCAAACATTTTATTTCCATAAAAGAGTATTTTGTTGTTGTTCGTCTTCATAAAGTTGTTTTAAGTTGATTTAACCACTTTTTGAAAAATCACATTGAGCCCCCTTATTTTTCGGATTATTCCTATTTAATTACATCAATTATATATGTTTTTTAATATACTATCGTGAGAACAGTAGACATTTAATAAAAAGAGAATTGTGAAGAATAGTTAAACTCTATTCAGAATTATTTGCAGATTATCGAAATGTCTTAATTACAATATTTTAAACATAATATATACATGAAGGGTGTCGTGCATTAATGTTCTTAACTAAAAAACATGTTGCACTGCAGTGTGAAATGCATCACATTCGTCTTACCAATGACGCATGAATAAATCGAAAGTTTAAATAAATCATCAGCGTCATTTCTGTGAGAAAATCCGACACGAATTTGCATGATGATATACCATTTATATAACAGTCCATACGTCGGAGTCAACTTTCTCAAAACACCGACAGGCCACTAAGTAGAAAGAGTCTACCATTTTATGGAGGAAACCTTCTGATGCATATTGATAAAAGAACACTGATAGCAAAAATACACAACCGAACCAAAAAAAAAAAAAAAACAAATAAAAAACAAAACTCACCGCTTCGTGGCATCCCGAGATGCTT
>LQRL01115481.1:45159-57130 GCA_001703475.1 Hydroides elegans
TAACCTGATCAGCTATTTGATGTTTTTGATTTTTCAAGGATGAAACCAAAGTGCTGAAGTTGAAAGTGCTAGAGCTAGTTGAAGAAAATCGATTGCTTCATGAAGAAATAAAGAGAAATGCCATCGCCGATATCCTTGATTGTGGAATTGAAGTTCCAGGGGTAAGACATAATGATATTATCTTTTATAATAACCTGTAATATAATTAAAGCACCAGTTAAAACATGCCAAGTTGGATCGTAGCTTTAAATTGATCATACACGACTAACCTAGTAGAGCGTGTATAAAACAAGCAAAAGTAATATTGATAGAAATACAATTAAATTGGACAATGAATTTATTCAATTAAATTAAATTGGCGAATTTCAATTATTGAAAGTGAGTCTTGATCAGCAGGTTATATATCTATAAGTAATGAATGAATTTGACCCCACGCTGCGAAACTTCAACTTTAGCTATGTTTTGTTTTTCAGATCCACTTTTATGTAACCCTTGGTATCAATCTGTTTATTTTATTTGTTAAGTTGACCCGAGAGGAAGTAGTGACCGAAAGAATCACTGTCAGGGAGGGTGGTAGTCAGCGAGAGATGACGAAGACTGACGTCACCAAATGGCAAAAAGAACTTGTAAGGCTCATGTTAATATCTGGTTTTGGTTTATGTAAGGTTATTTCGATACGTGTACAAAATTGAAGATTTAAAGTGTATTTATATTGTTTGTGTTCGGGATCCTGGATTTTTTTATTCTCACCAGGTTTACTTTTGATAACTAGGAATGCATTGGAAGTTATTCGCCTGAAATTTGATAAATGATGCATGTATACGAAATCCCATTCAAATAAAGAGGTACACAAAATTTGGTAACGCTCCCATATTATACAACTTGATGCCTTTTTTAAGAAATTTACAATTTCTACATTTTAGGAAAGAATTACAGCTCTGCACACTGCAAAATCATCAAGAATCGAAACAGAACTCAAGGCAGCAAGGTAATATTTGTGTGCAGTTTTGAAAACAAACCCTCTTTCTTTCACAAAATAAACAATTCAGGTTTGGTTTACTTATGAATACCCATGTAACATAGAGAATGATTTATTGATGCATTAATGTGATCCCTGGTTCATGTTTAGAGAAATAATAGAATACTAGATTATCAGCTTTATACTTTATGTAATTATTGGTCATTCGACGGGTTTTATTTGTTAAACCATTCTTATTTGGTTTAGTGAGAAGAAAACGAGAAATTCGGAAAGCATGTCTCCTACCTCAATGCAGGCAGAAATATATGAATATCAAACATCATGGTCAGTCAATTTTATTTTATTCCAATCCGATTTACAGAGAAGACAACGACAAATACGAGAAGCAAGTATCCGACCTGCACGCGCGCATCCGCATTCTGGAGACACTGCAGGGCTCAGCGGATCCGGATTTGATTGGCATGGCCGGAGGACTGTGCGTCAAGTGTGCACAGAATGACGCTGTTTTGCCGCCCTCCGTTGTGTATTCGCAGAAACGCAGCGTTGAGAAGTTGACCAAGTAAGTGGTTGTGTCACAATGTAATCGTTCTCATATGTCATAAATGTATATTGTAATAGAAGGTGTCCAGAAAATGACAAGAGTAAGTTGGTTTGAATCAAACGCGACCATAATATTTGTTGTTGTAAAATTGCAATATCATATATATAGGCCTATACCTTGTAGTCTTCGGGTTAACCCAGGTTTTATGACGTTGTTGAGCCGCTCGTGCTTAAAATCTGGGTTATGCAATTACAATATCTACGTCTCAGTTTTATCACTAAGACATTAGAACTTAGACATTAAAAGCTATCACTTAACAAAATAAAATGTAGTTAATGGTCTTAAAGGATTGATATTTACATGTTAGAGTAACATATGTACTTTCTATGTTTATCTGCAGAGAACGTGACGAGCTGACATCACAATTAGCAGTGATGCGGTCACAGTACGAGCGCATGAAGCAAAAGGCGGACGACGACTATCAGCAGATCAAGCGCGCGGTCGAGATGGTCGAACAAGCGCAGCTAGAGCAGACGCAAGTAAGATGATAAAATAACACTACATAGATTATGTGTATATGAATTCTGGGTAAATCCCAGTTGAATATCCATGTTTGAACTGTCGATTTCAAGTCTTGTGCATTTTGTTTAGGATCCCTGTTCTTAATAATATAGGAAGAAAACATCATCCTCCAATTAAACGAAACTATTGAAAAAAAACATAACTTCATATCTAAAATAAAAATGTGAGTCTATTCATTCACAGGCATTGATCCAAAAAGAACAACTCAAAGAAGAGTTAACCAACATGCGCGCTCGTATGGAAGAACACGTGGAGGAGATCACGCACCGACTGACGGACGAACGCGAACTCGTACGCCGCGAGTACACACAGGAGAGAGATGAACTCAATACTAAGGTAAGATGCGATGTTTTTATAGACTTTTAATAAAGTGTTCTTAATTCAATGTAGTGTAAAGTGTCAAACGAGTATACATGTGTCACAAGTACCAATACAGACTCAATACAAAGGTATTTGGAGCAATTGATTCATGTTAAAAGTAAAACAACTTTTCTTGAAATAATTTTGGTAGATAAATTATAAGATAATCAATAGTTTATCCAAAATACATATATTTCTGAAATATTTCTATGTTATTTTCAATTACATAAAGTGCATCAACGTTCTAATTGGCCTATACGTTTATCGTAAATTTCTTAACAATAAAAGGCTACAAATTGCCTAAAAATCTTATGAACATATCAAAACTTATGCAACAAAATTTATCTTACCATAAAATACAGATAAAAGACCTGACGGCTGCGTTCGTTGAGACGCAGAACCAGCTGGAGAAGACGACGAGGGACAAAGTGGCGCTCATGGCCGAGCTGGAGGTGGCGCGCAGCCAGCTGGACAACTTCGACGTCGACTATGGCAAGGTGTGTGGGAAACTTCTTTTGTTTTATGAAATAGGTTGGTTTGATTTGTTGTTTAGATTAATTTGAAGTTTCTTTTGTGAGAATTTTGCTCGATAACTTTGATGTCGATTATGGCAAGGTGAGAGAGGCTTTTTTGGTTTTGAAGAGTGGGATATATTTTTTCCCTTTAATTCAAAGGAGGATTTGTAGTTAAAGAGGAGTTTTTGAATTGCGAGAAATGTACTGTTTTGTGTCGGTCAAAATACCTCGTCTATAATTAAGCCACTTGATATTTATAGAAACTCTCTAAAACACGAACCAATAGATGTTATCTTGACGTATAGATGAATTGTTTGCAAGTTTTTAGTCCCCCGCGTAGCGCGGTAGCGGGGGACTATTGGATCCGAGTCCGTTCGTCTGTCTGTCTGTCTGTCCGTCCATCAAATTTTCAGGTGGGTTTCTATTCCGCGACCGAACTCCAAAGCTACTGGGCAGAATCGAATCAAACTTTCTACAATAAAAGAATATATATTGAAGTTGTGCACCTGGGTATTGGTTTTGTCGTGCGACCAAAATTGGGGTCGTACGACTCGGTCAAAAATGAGGAATTGCAACACAATTCGGAGTTTACTATTCCGCGGCCGAACTCCAAAACTACTGGGCAGAATCGAATCAAACTTTCTACAATGAAAGAATATATATTGAAGTTGTGCACCTGGGTATTGGTTTCGTCGTGCGACCAAAATTGGGGTAGTACGACTTGATCAAAAATGAGGAATTTCAACACAATTTGGAGTTTGCTATTCCGCGACCGAACTCCACATCTACTGGGTAGAATCGAATGAAACTTTCTACAATGAAAGGATATATATTGATGTTGTGTACCTGTGTATTGATTTTGTCGTGCGACCAAAATTGGGTTGGGTCGTACGACTTAAAATGCCGTTGCACGGATCGGGACGGCGGGGGACTACTTGTTTATTTTTGTTCTAACGAAAATTCCGTATATTGTTAAATAAACATCCAAATACAGCGTATGCCTCTCGCAAGGTTTGTGGTATCATTATCGCATAGATGTTGATGCATATATTGAGTGAAGGCAACCAGTCCTCTGTGTTAGTTAAATTTTATTAGTATAGTAAATGACTAAATTTCATTTTCCATTCACCTGTTCATTCGTCATTTATAGGCCACCGACTCGATGAAGATGGGAATGACGCACGCGACGCTGGAGCGAAACGCGGCCGTGGGCGAGATGGGCAAACTCAAGCGTGAGATGCAGCAGAAAGAGAAAGACATGGAACAGGTCTGTGTTGCAAACGAACCGTATTGTATTGTGTTGTTAAAAAAAAAAGATTGGTCGATTGAATGATCTGGGAAATTCTTCTTGTCATATACATGTAGTTCTACTTAAGATATATTTTGTAGTCTTGTAAGTTTCTTAATTGTCAGTATTTCATGTATTTTGCTAATATTTATGTTTATTGTATGTCTATAGCATTTAAATCACAATGTGCAATGCGTTTCTAAAAAAATATTGAATGAACATTAAACTATAGCTCATCTCCAGTTTTGATAATATTGTCATCTACGTATAACTTACAATACAGGAAAGACATAACTTGAAGAGTGAACGCGATAATTTCAAACGTCGCCTGGGCAAAGCTGAGCAGGATTTGGTCGAAGCCAAAGAACAATGTATAACGCTCACTACCAATATGCAGCAACTAGAGAGAGAAGTGAGTTACGTGTATTTTTACTGGTTTACAAGGGGTTGATTAGATAGAGAGGATTCTCGGGCAAAGTTTACACAAGACAGGAACCAACAACTTATTAAAACATGAAAGAGTTATAGCAATAGTTATAGCAGAGATTAATAAGAAAGGATACTAAACTTTAAAGGATACAACATTTTCAACCTAAATTCCCCAATTCCCAACAATGAATTTTATTTGATATATAGACTGCGACCGAATGTTTATTGTTTCGAAGAAAGATACTGTTTAAGACAGTTTAGTAACTTGGTTCGAAAAAAAGTTATTCGGTCTCGTTTCCAATCTCTGTTATCGTCATCCCTCATTTTTTTAGGCGCACATGTACAAACTAGCAAAAGAAACGACAGAGAAGAACCGCACCGACGACCTCAAGGCCATCACCAAGAGGGCCGAACAAAGGGAAACCGAACTCAATGGGCTTGTTGATAATCTCGAGGCCAAGCATAGTAAGTTAAATTTTAGATATAAAACGTTATGATCGTCGATAACATATTGATGCCATATTCAATAATAAGCTAAGTGCAATGAAAAATGAACTTTACAAAATATATATCACTTAACTATGGACATACTTTTCACACATGCTAATTGGCCTAGTTGTCTATTTATGACTCTTATAAAGCTAAATTAGATTAATTATATAACTTCAATTGACGCTATTGTTAAGCTAGTCTACATGAATATGTATGTATATTCAAAGATAACTTTAAAATTTGTTTGCAGCTCAAACAGTGACTGAGTTGGAAGACATGATAAGCGCCCATGAGTCCCTGATTGGCAAACTGCAGGAAGAGTGCAAGCGACTCACCAATCAGCTGGAAAATGTCTCCAATAGATACAAGTACGTAGCCTTTGCATAACTTAACGCTTTTTAGCCACGGCTTGCTACGCAAGGCGTGGATTGTCCTACCACTTTGACGTTATTGATTTAGTTATTTATTTATTTGTTTAGTGCGTTAACATTTTTTGAAAATGCTACTCCTCTAAAAGTTGTGGGCCGATTTTGATGAAACTTGGTTTAAAATATTCCTTGGAACCTAGGGCATAAAAGTTGTGGTAGTATGTGCTTATATTGCTTATATAAACAGAGTAATAATTGCTTATATCTTACCATTTGTACAACACAGTCTGCACTTGTCTACACTTATGCTGCGCCAACGTGATTATGACGTAACAATTGAAATTGCTCTGCTGTGGGGGATATCATTGGACCAAATTCACACACCATTTTGCTTCGATCATCAAATAGACAATTACTTTGCTTTTAAATTGAAAAATGAATTTTTAAAAGACTAGCGGTTTGTTGCAAAATGGTTTAATTTTTCAACATGGGGTTATTGACCTGAGCAGTTTGTAAATTATTGTTTCAAACTGTCTATGGGTTATGATCCACCTTGAATATCTTTAATGATTTGCTCTATATTGATAAACGATTACCGCTGCTTTGTCAAATTAATTGAGAGTGTGAAACAACTTGCTGTTTGTAATAAAATTTCAGCAAAGATATCCCGCTCACACTTTGAAATAATGTTTACCGTAATTACCGGTGAATAACCCGCGGGTTATACATTGATTTTACAAACAAGCATCCGGGTGCGGGTTATACAACGGTGCGGGTAATACACCGATTAAAAAAATAAAACGCTCGATTTTGGATTTTCATGTAAAATAGGGTTCAACTTGGAATGATTTATAGATACAATATCAGTTAAAATCTTCAATTTAGCCTATCTTATTATATCTTTACGGAATTAATAAGGGAAGAAATAATTACTAACAGCATATACAAAGCTGTTGCATAGGGTTATAGAGTAAAATTCACAATTTCCGGAAAATGACAAATTTAGGGTGCGGGTTATACACCGGATTTCCAAACATAATTCTTGATTTTTATGGGGTGCGGGTAATACTCAAGTGCGGGTTATACACCGGTTATTACGGTACATTGTGTGAAAAAAAATTGCGCGAGTGTCGTTTTGGCAGCGCGAGTGTAGTTTAAGATAACGATTAAAAGAAATGATGCACCCTGATAATTTAGTTTTGATTTATGAAAAATTGGCAAATCTCGTTCAGTTCTAGAAATTTGGTTGCCCTTGTGGTCACCGGTCTCGAAATCCTAAGGTCGCACACTGAGACTATATGCAATTTTTCAATCCACATTGAAAATGTATCATATTTTCTTGTACACTGTTGACCAAAATGTCCAGTCCTTCACTTTAACCCTCAAATCGCCAAAGAACTTTGAAGAAATAACAAAATAGCCACTATTAATTACTGGCGCATAAAGGAATTTGACGTCTTATATGAACCTTAAGCAAGTTGTGGCACACTGTCCTTGGACAGTCTTGTTGATATGTTGAAGCAGTTGATTGCTGATAGTTAATACATCGAAATTGTGTGTCTAGAATATGATAGAAATAGGCTTCAGAATCAACACCTAGCAGCTCACACAAGGAGCTGCAATTTAGATATAATTATTGGATCTTAAATAAGACAAGCTATTCGTTACATAACGACGTCATATGACGCATGTACATGTTCAATATAACATGTTTATCCAAATCGATATATTTAAATCAACGACCAATTATATTGTTTATATTTTCTCCAGACGCGACAACAAGCAGCTCAAGTCGCACAACGAGCAGCTGCGCCTGCGGCTGGAGCGCTCGTTTAGGCGCCTGAATGAATTAGAGAACCAGCACACGCAGGGCGGCATACTGCAGGAGAAGATGCGACAACGCATTAAGCAGATGGATGAACACGGGCTGCATAGCTCTGCTCAGGTAGATACTCTGTTTATTATAAGCGCTCGTTTAGGCGCCTGAACGAACTCGAGAACCAGCACACGCAGGGCGGCATACTGCAGGAGAAGATGCGACAACGCATTAAGCAGATGGATGAACACGGGCTGCATAGCTCTGCTCAGGTAGATACTCTGTTTATTATAAGCGCTCGTTTAGGCGCCTGAATGAACTAGAGAACAAAGACACGCAGTGCGGCATACTGTTTGAAGATGCGACAACGCATTAAGCAGATGGATGAACACGGGCTCCATAGCTCTGCTCAGGTAAACATCTAGTTCAATCCCTTGATGAATATTCTTGATGAATATTTTTTCCCAATTTAAAGAAATGAATTCAACTAGCCAAGAATCATGTCGCATGTATTATCACATCCGATGCGATAATGCATAAAGCAGATGGATGGTCACATGGACTGCATGGCTCTGCTCAGGTAAACATATAGTTTAATCCCTTGATGAATGTTCTTTTCCAATTTAAAGATAAGCACATGGTTATGATATATTATATGAATTTAACTAGACAAGATGCGATAATGCATAAAGCAGAAGGATGAACATGGACTGCATGGCTCTGTTCAGATAAATTAAATTCCCCCTTTATGAATCATTCCTTGATTAGCACTGGTATCGGAATTTATTGCCATAGAAACACATGGAATTTATAATCAATTTACAATATATGATTTCAGTTTCAATTTACCTGTTAAAACATTAATACTCAATATATTTGTTACTACTCCTTCTCCTCTTACAATGATACACCCTGTTCTCCATTGTCATTGCTAACGCGATGGACATTATGGTATCGTAAAAAGTCGACAATTAAGTTAAGAAAAAAACACGATAAGCATAATTTTATGACCAGTTTAATATCACAATATACCACACATCATTGATCCTAGCACAAAATATATGCATCTAATTTACTAATTTCTAATTTTTAAGTTATTGGTCAGTCAAAGGTGTCTTATAGATTGCTTTCCTTTGCAAGTATCCCCTTCTGCCTCCTCATTCAATCTCGTCTCCTCACATTCCCGCTCAATCCTCATTCTCTTACAATGATACACCATGTTCTCTATTGTCATTGCTAACGCGATAGGCATAAAACATTCGTTAAAGAAGTCTATAAAATCAATAAAACACGATAAGCTTAAATAAAGTACCTGATTTGTATCACAATAAGGCACGCATTATTTATCATAACATTAAATATATGTATGTAGCTTTTAATTTTCAAGTTATTGTTCAGTCAATTGTTTCTTAAAGATTGCTCTCATTCCCAAGCATCCCTTCTGTCTCCTCATTTAATCTCGGCTCCTCACTTTCCCGCTCAATCCTCCTTTTCTTCTTATAATGATACACCCGGTTCTCTATAGTCATTGCCAGCGCAATAAGCCCAGTAAGTAACATAAATGATAGACAAGCATAGAAAATATTCAGTAACCAGGGAGACGTCGAGTCTACCCATCTCTCGTTGTTGACGTACCCGGCTACTTCACAGTAACGTCCACTGAAGTTGGGGGCACATGTACATGTGTAGCCTCCCTCGGTGTTTGTGCAGTTCGAATTGAGGGAACAATTGTGTTGGTTGGATAGACATTCATTGAGGTCTATGTGACAGTTCTTGCCTTCGTATCCAGTGTCTTGGCATTGACATGTATAATTGCGAAATTCGTCTTGGCATATGCCATTATGTTGGCATGGGTTTGATTGGCATTCATCGATTTCTTTTTCACAATGGCTCCCTTCATATCCAGTACCATCACATTGACAAGTATACGAATTTATCCAATCTTGGCAAATTCCCTTATTTTGGCAAGGATTTGATTGACATTCATTTATATTTATTTCGCAGTTCTTGCCTTTAAATCCGGTGCCATCACAGTCGCATTTGTATTTCCGCAATCCGTCTTGGCATATCCCGTTATGTTGGCACGGATTTGACTCACATTCGTTTATCTCTGTGTTGCAATGCGGTCCTTCAAACCCAGTTCCCTCACATTCACAACTGTACGCATTTATTCCATCATGGCATTTTCCATTATTTTTGCATGGATTAGATCGACATTCATCTATATTTATTTGACAATTTCTCCCTTCATATCCAGTGTTTGCACAATTACAGGTGTAATTACGGAACCCATCACGGCATATGCCATTATGTTGGCATGGATTTGAGTCACATTCATTTATCGGTTCTTCACATTGTTTTCCGGTATATCCCGTTTTAGAGCAGTCACAAATGTATTGGGTTCTGTTGGGTGATGAACAAACGCCATTATTCTTGCATGGGTTGTCGGATTCGATGCATTTATCAGGTGTTTCACAAATGTATTTATATTCGGTTTGCTGTGACTGGCATTGCATTTTTGCACTACGTTCAAAATTAATCATTACATGTTTTTCGTTTTCTATACACTTGCTTAATTTGTATTTGTTCACCAATTGTTCATCGGCAGCACAATTATCCTGAACCCATTTCCATCTACAAGAGGATTCAGTGTCTGTCAGTTCGCAATCTCGAAATAACCCAGACCAGTAAAACTCTAACCCTGGCAATTTCATTTTTTTAATGGTATCCTTTAAATAATTTGTTTCAGTTTGATTGTCAATAGTCACGAGATATCCGTCTTTACCTTCACAATCTTCTTTAGCCTGCGTCCAAGTCAATTCTGTTGAAGACACATAATAAAAGTGATGCGAATAGCTATGCCATTCTTCATCTGATGTGTTCACAGGGATTAAACAAAATATAAGGATAAAATAAATGATGTTATTCATTCTAAGTGTATATTTTATAAATTAATGAAAGCTGAATTACATTATTTTTTTTCAAACTCGTCGCTAGCGATGGCAATATTGCTATGACCAGTTTAACTGAACAACTTTTAATTCAGATAAAACAAAAGTAACAACTACTTTATATTTTTATGAGCAAATTTTCAAACAACTTTGAATTTTACTTCCTCGTCCGATCGAAAGAGAAAGGAAAACTAAAAATGTTTTGTAGAAATTGGATATTTGGATTGACAATAAGTCCTTTGAAGATGATTAACATGGAAATTGATTGTCATTTTATAAGAATCAAAAGTGCAAATACAATGTATTTGGTTGAATATATCTTATTAAACAACGACATTTATAGACGAGTGGCAATATGGCTTAAAATGAGAAATTGAAATTCCTAATCCAACTTCTACATTATTTGTTTCCTACTGTCCATACATCGGTGTGCGACTGAAGTGTTTTAAAGCCGGTGGCCACCGAGCCACCAGGTTCCCAAAAGCCGGTGGCCCGACCGAGAACCCGGTAGCCCATCTTCATTTTTTTTTCTTCGCAGTTCCTGTATTTGAGCTTCAAACCCGAGAAACACAACTGAGTGATCATTGATAACCGTTAAATGACAGCTATCGACAGGCATCGTAAAGGACTATGTGCAACTTATATAAGAAAAATGCTCTGGAAGTAGGGCATACGATGGATAAATTATTTTCTTCAAAGTTTTAATTTATTTTTAATATATTTTGAAAGCCCATTATTTAAGGCATTAGAAATTAGTGTTGTTATTTTTTAACTCGATCTACTTATCATTTTATTTACCATCTAAATGTCACATTAATTTGATAATAATTTTAGGGGGTCCTTCCATAATCGTAATGATTTACTCGTATTAAGAATAATTTACCTAGTAAACTAAGCTAAATAGGGTTGGGATGATATTTCTAAATAATTATCTAGAGGATTTATCGTTACTCTATCAAATAACAATGTATTATATTTAGATATTGACGCACTTCATCGGATTTACAAAACTGTATGTCATGTGCTATAAACTAAAGTTTGGTCAAGGGCGCATTCGACCTCCAAGCTTAATTTTATATAATTTGAAAGATATTATGCAATCAAAGATCATATCCAAAATTCAGCTTGGAGGACGAATGCGCCCTTGACCAAAAATGAACTTTTCCATGAAATTTCGTGCTATGTCTTAGACTATTGAAATATCGAATTTCACTACAAAGTCATCTAAAATTCCTGTAAAACGTCTAATTTTTTAATTTATTTGGATGAAATTTGATTTTTCACTATTTATTGCATTAAACATATGAATGAATTTCAAAAATTTAATTGCAATGACCAAAAATATATCAAAATATACGACATGGTGCTCAAATCAGCCACCATTCCGGCAAGTATACAAGTAATCGCATTTCAAAATGCAACAAATGATCATATCAAAGTGCTTAATATTGATTCTATCGACAATTTCAGATTAAGGGTTTAAAATATTTCAATAAAACTTTTTTAGTCCTCCGCCGCCGCGTTAGCGCGAAGCGGAGGACTATAGTATTCAGTACTGTCCGTCCGTCACTACAACAAATAATTGAGCTATCATAAAAATTTCAAGTTTTTTATACGTTCAATGGAATTATAAGACCAATGAACCATGTC
>LQRL01115487.1:12987-33310 GCA_001703475.1 Hydroides elegans
ATTTGGAGAAGGACGAAACAAAATTATTTTTATTCAATCAATGAACCAATCAACAAATTATCAACAAAACTATGGTTAGATCATTTCATAAACTGTACGTTGCCGAACTTAACTAGCTTAGTTTAATTCATCGCTAATGACACATCTTCATTTTTAACCAATTATCAATTTATTTAACAACTCATCATATATCATGCATATACATGTACATCTTTTCACAGGATACCTCGAAGTGGATTTTATGAAATACTGGGTAAAATCAATCCAGACATCACCAAAACGAGAACCAATTTGGATTTTTTATTTTTCCCATTTTACATATCTTGTTCCATCTGCATAATATACATCGAATCCATAGAATAATACTTGAAATAGATTCCAAGTATAGAGATTTATTGACAGATAACACATGTTTGG
The DNA here is from genome assembly GCA_001703475.1 of Hydroides elegans. Lineage (NCBI taxonomy): Eukaryota > Metazoa > Annelida > Polychaeta > Sabellida > Serpulidae > Hydroides > Hydroides elegans. The sequence goes on from LQRL01115487.1 coordinate 13,405, forward strand.
AAAAAGGTGTTAAATGTACTTGGCCTGATAAATTCTAATTCAATAAACATAACATGTACATATTCAGTTTGGTCCAAACAACGGCAAAAACTTGGATAAAATATTGTTTTCGAACCAAAATAGCACCAAGATATGTTTCTTTTTTTAAAAAAAAAAAGCTGCTTTTTTTCACGCGAGCAGTTTTTTCCGCTAGAATAATCCTCTATCTTATACCAACATTGACGTGGGAAAACGCAGTGTAACCACTTTTGTAAAAAAAAGCTGACGTGAAAAACAGCTGATGTTTTTCACGTCAGCTTTTTTACAAAGAACATATAAGAAAAAAAAGAGGACTCTAACTGACGTGAAAAACAGCCAGATTCGTTCTGCTTCAGTGTAACCGCGGCCTTAAGCCTATATTAATTTGCTCTAATTAGGCTAGTGAGTAGACTATTACTCTAGACTAGGCTGGATAAAAATAAAGGTAGTAAAGGTATTTTATTTTACATGTTTATTATCGTATCACAAATAACTATATGCATATACATTTTTTTAAAGTAGTGATAGCAAAATTATCTATCATTATATTAAAAAAATAAAACATTCCATGAAAGAGTATCTAAAATCAAGTTATTGTTCATTAGGCCGGGGTTACATAAAAAAGCGATTCTTGTCGCCACTTGCGAGTTTCATTGTTTTTATTTTTGTATAAAATCGCAATGAGCGATAAACGTGGCACTAACTTGATTTCAAAACAAAGAAAAATAGTGAAATCGCTACTGGCTACACGAATTGCAACAAGAATCGCTACGTTTATGTTACCACAGCCTATATGACACACTATTTAGCGTTTGAAATTACATAATGCATGCAATGTTTTGCTGACACGATCCATCTAGGTGTTTTTTTATTAAATTCAAAAATTGATCAAAGGACTGTTATTGATATTTCATTGGCATTTTATGAAACAGAAACTCATTTGCAAAAAACCTTGATAAGCTTCTGAGAAAATTACAGAAAAAAAAAACAAAGGGATGATTAGTAGAAAAACGATCTTTTCAATTATACGTCTGAACTTTTTGACAAACACCTATTGTGATTGCCAATTGTAACTTTAAATAAGAACATAAGAATAAAAACAAAACTGTAATTTTGCGATTTTCTTTGTCGCTCATACCACCTTTTTGCGTTTTAGTTTGATTTTAGTCAACTCGATAAAGCAAACTTCTTATTCCGAAATGCGCCCAGGCATGAAATGGGTGTTCGGGGGTGATAAACAGTTGTGGGTGACAGGAATAAAATAGTTTTCATTGACACCTTCAGATGTTAAACTTCGAATATGTATGATGCGATCCATGACGTAATTGAACATCATTTTGTTTTCTCGTCACGTGAGCACCTAACTGGAGGACAAAAAAATATCGAGGTGCTCACACGCATATTATAACTTCGAACGTTTCGAAATATTAGGAAAACCACTTGAGTTAAAAGGACTTCTTGGATGTGATTGAATGATATTTATTGAATCTGTGCAACTGCATGTGTTTTTCCCAAAATATGATTACATTCATGTTTTTCAGAAATAAGGAGGAAACTGCACGAAATCATTAACTATGAAATTTTAATCCTAAACATAACCGTGTTTATTTGGTAAAGGTTTGCCTTAAGACATTACATTGAAACATTATTCTCACTCAAAACAACGTATTCTAAACCATTAGAATTTATTCAGACGCAATTTAATAGCAAACAAGTGTTTATCATGACCTCATCTAACAAACTTATATTATTATAATTTAATTAAATTGAATAAAAACTGTCAATTGTTATAAATTAAACTCCTTGTTCAACCTATCGTACAATACTGTACTTATACAATGAAATCAAATGTTTCACAACATTGGAATTACCCGCCTTTACAGTTATAAATACGTCACTCAGCCCTATCAAACAGGCGTTGTCCATTGATTTGGCGGCGCCTTATAAACCACCATTTTATCTCGTCCATTGCGCGTTTGGTGCGTGAGCCGGGTCATTCGCGTACTGATGGAATTGAGGCGTTCCGTGCGATAGGAACATACCCAGCATGCTTTGCACCATGCGTTGACGTGTACGTAGCAACTCCGGAAATCCGCGAATGTAGTTTTATAGAGGATCGGATCGAATGCGCATTTGATATACGGCAACAGCGTCATGTATATAAACATGGATTTATTGTTGTAGACATCAGTGTTTTTATCGTTGACGGTGACTAGAAACGCGATTGTAAAAGGCAGGTATAATAGGCTCAGGTTGGCCACGAGGAATACGATGGAGCGAAAGGTACGTTTCTCTAAATCCATTTCATCTTCCCAGCGTAGCGTCGATAATCTGCGTGACATCGCACGAATAGCGCAGTGGATTCGCAAACACACCACAATGGTTACAATAAGCACAATCTGTAGCAACGGAATAGCTATGTTTGTTACCAAGCGGAACATGGTCTCCATGAAGATGATCTTCGTCAAGATATTATCGGACAACATTGAGTATGCCAGTGCGGTACTAGCGACAAGTGCGAGTGATAGATAGAGACCCCACAGCGCGCCAATGTAGGTCAGAGTACTGCGGCGACTGACCCGACCGGGAAAGGTCAAAGGGTGACACACGGCTAGGTAATGTACAACACTGAACCCAAGTAGACTGCTGGCCGAAACCAGACCGAAGGCTGAGCTCAGAATAAGGCCGAAGTTCATCAGCAATATGATTATGTAGAATGTTTCAAATGTGCCTTTTGAGAATAGGAGGATATTATTCGACAGCAGTAAGGAAATGCAGAATAGCACATTGGCGAATGTCATATTGCGCAATAATGCATAGTAGGCATAATGTTGGTGTTGCTTATGGCTCGACCATATACACACAATGGCATTGATGAGAACGGCAAGTGACCCCAGTGTGACCTCCAAGGCGATCCGCTCGACTGATTCGTAGTGGTCGAAGAAGGCGGGACCATCCCGGAAATCACCGCCATCGCCAAAGGGATTGTCATATGTGGTAAAGAGGTCCGTCGATGATGAGTTAGGAGCGACGCTTACATTGGCAAGATCCATAGTTCCTTATTTAAATTGTATTTAGAAACCCGGTTATATTAAGGTTTTATTCATTATCAAAACTATATGGATTTTTAAAAACAATACTTCTTTTTGTCAAATAATATCCAGAGTGTGTGTTATGATATAGAAAAGTGAGTCAGAAGATGGTTTTGCTTAATAAATCCGAATATTTCTTAAATCCCACGGTTTAATCATGTATTCAGTTTCATATTACATCAAATTTTATTCAATATATTGCAAATCCAATAATTTCACCTACATATGAATTGGATGGCCATTGAAATACAGAGTGATTAATCGAATGTATTTTGCATTTTTAAAGAATTAATCGCATTAAAAAGCAAATTGTGAGTTGTTTACCACATGGCGCTTTTTGCAACAGTTGTTCTAAATCTACTTTGTTCATCACCATTGACACCGATACAGTGACATTACCTTCATTAAAATATGTTTATAAGATTGAAGGTCATCTACTCAATTTCAAAGGCCTTTTTTTCGTTGTATCAGACTTAGTCTTTAAACAATATTTATCAAATGATTTTTATTAACGACCGCTTTCGATTGCAAACGAGTATTGTTTTTTTTTAATATAATGATTTAATACTGCTTATGTGTCCTTAAATCCATTTTTGCTTTCAGTTGCACAAAATTACTTTCGATGAACCAATTCAATGCAAATTTCCCTTTATAAAATTTGTGTCTATTTTCACGTCTATTCAATGTTCTATCAAATAGCAAAATATAATCATTCCAACCGACTATCCTTATGCTCCATGTATTGGCGGAAACACCAAATGCAATGTCTTAAATATGCGTTTTGCTTATTTCTCCCTTTGCTTCTTGCTCTGAGCTCGCTTAACCAAGAGCAGATCGTCTCCTCTCCAAAGAAGGGTCCTATTTTAGACAAAACCAGATATTTATCGGTTAGCGTCAAATCACAAGTTTCTCTTCAAAATTATCTTGAACCGACTTCTGTTTTCTTTGAATTCGAGAAAACTGCCGGAAGAATGGTATGCTGTGTAGCATTTTCAATGTGATTTTACGTCAATGGATTAATGGAAGGGTATAAACACGGAAAAACTAAGCTTTTGGGTCACTGAATTAATAACAATTTCAGGAAAATATTTCATATGTTTTACTTACAACATTCAGGTGCTCCTAGTGAAAATATGATTTATTTACCTGCATAAAAGTATCATCATAATAAAGAGGCTGAAAGATATTTAACCCATAATAATGGTTTTGCTTTAAATCATTGCTTGTAATCAATATAACTATAACTAGACTATAGCTATCAAACTTCTGCACTTTATATCTGATAAAACATTTTTCTATTGGTAAGTTCTGCATTTTTACGAACTACCCATTTTCTATATGCGCTTTAAGATTTATAAGGGTCTATGTTACTATATCAATCTTTTGGTCTTGTCGTTTCATTTTGTGTCGACTTCGGATTCCTAGATGAACTTTAGAATTAAGACATCAAACATCCTAAACATCCTTTTGAGGGTAAACGCCTCCAGTGCGGACGCATAAAAATACTTTTTTTTTTAAATTATAGTGTTCGGTACATAAAGGCACTTACCCGATATCGTACAGTTTTACGCTGTGATTCAAAATTCGCCATATGGCTAGTGATTCGTTCGATTAATCCGATATAAATTTGCAATGCTATTACCATTTTTAATTTTAAAGTAAATTACACAAATGACGGAGATAAGATTTAGTATCTTACTGCAAGAAACGCGTCATTCATTATTTGTTTCATTGCTTAATTTGTCTATCAGATATTATCCAGTAGTGGTTTTCAGCCCCCTTTATTTAAGATCCATTATTATTATTAATGAACTGTAAACTAAGTTGGCTAAAGAACTCGGTCAACTCCATTGATTATCAAAACTTTGTACAGGTGCCTCGGCTACGCCTCGTATCTGTACAGTATTTTAATTGACTGACCTCGTATTTGAGGCTATACATAATAAACCTATAACTAAATAGTAATACAAACACTTTTAGATAATCGTTATAATGTAGGATTTGTTTGATAAGAACCTTCGAATCCAAATAGAATCTAATATAAGAATTATGTCATATGTCACGCCAAATTTAGCATTTACAAAACCAATCCGTTTTGCTCTTACTTTATATATCTCCAGACGAAAACAAGAGCTTTGTCTGTGAAACAACCATTTGTTAAAACTAACGTGACTTGCTTTCCATTCACTTCATGCCTGTCACTTCCGCTTTCCGGCCAATAGACATGAAGGAATGCTGGTTTTCAATCATTCTCTGCATTTTATGGAAATGTACAATGTGATTTAATTGATACAGACATGCGATGTCCCTTTACGATTTAATGTGTTTTTTATATGGTGGATTTATTTTAAAATGGGTTTCACTTGAATATAAACAGAAATGCACGAAAAAGTTGGCATTCGTCAATATCGCGTTTGTGATATCTTTATGCTAGTGTTTCCTGGAGACATTTGTCTTATTCATAAAAATGCCCTCTTTTAAGACTCAGTAAAATTCTATTGAAATCGTACGACTGATACATATCAAATCACCTTCCCTTCCGCCAGTAAGCAAGCTCCAACATAGCCGAAAAGACGTTGCATAGGCTTCAAATATAAAACATACTAATTTAGTTTTTACGAATGTTTTCATGGTGATGAAGCGCGAAAGATATACTTTGTCCCGCATCTTCCATGTGATCCCTCGGCCAAAAACGTTTCGTTCTTATGGATACGCATGCCTATTTCTCGCACATCGCTTTGCAACGCAATAACAGGAAATCTGTCATTGGTCCTATTCTATTTCACATTTCCTATCGTAGCACGTCAAATGAAAAGGGTTCATTCCGCCTCGAAATCTTTGTTTTTGGATGTTATGCTGCAAAACTGATTGCGGTCTTCTTATCCGGTAAACGCCCTATTCATTATTGTTGTAGGTCGCTTATAAACGCATTATGAATGTTTTCTTCAAATTAAGGATAGTTTGTAGTTTTGGGTATATATCCGCGTGTGACGGAAATTGTAATAATTTAAACAGTGTCTTTGGATGATATACAGATGGCTTTTCCCATCGAATTAGATTTTACTAGGATGTCATATTATTGAAGTGGAAACGATGTTGTAGGTTTTTATTTTAGAGGAATGGTTATAGTGTTACAATAGACTACAATTCGCATCAATTAATATCTTACAAAATAAACCAATATTCAATATTAATGCGTATCTAATTTGAAACAGTTATTTATAAAGTTCAAGATCACATATAAAAACAAATATTGTGAACTGCCAATGTCATAAATGACAAAATGTTATTCGTCTAAAATTCAACCGAGTAACGTTTGCGATAGACGGACAAGAAAAGTCATAATAAAAGCAATTTAATTTAGGACGCTGGAATGGTTGTATCCGTCTATGGTCCCCTAGAGACCAAACAGTCATATATAATAGTATAAAAAAGAAAAATAACTTAATTGTTTTGAGTTATTAGCATTTTTGTCATTTTGAGAACTGTTTTCGATGTTATAGTTTTGCACAGTTAATTTAAGCACAGTTTATATTAAGACGGTGAGCAGTATTGCATGTTTCGTAAATGATTTAAAATGATTTAAAATGTTGTTAAAACCGTTTATATATTTTTGCAGTTATAAACAATGTGTTGATCGAGGGATTTAACTCCCACAACCACTTACATCGTTTAATGGTCTCATTGTTTTGTTTAATAATTACTTTTTAAAAGTTATTATTTTCTTGTCTTTTTCGCATTTAATAACATGATCAACTATGCTGTGTGTGTATTGGTTTGGTCTATCCAACACCTCTTGTTCATCCGATTTAGCGAGCATGTGCATGACAATTGAAAGCGAAACTTGTCACGTAAGTGTTGTTTTTGTCGCATTCCTACCCATTTTCCTTTATTTTGCGTAATGCAATATCCTTCAAGTCCATGTAGTTGTTAGTGATCTACCTATAATCCCATTTTATCCATGAATTACTTTATGACGTTCGCGAAGATAAAAAAAAAAAAGTTGTTGATCGAAGGTCGTCGTGTTGTTAGGGTTTGGTGCTCTACTCAAAGGATTGTCAAAACGATGTTTACTTCGGAGTAGAGTCTATAAAACAACATTTACAGATATTTCAACGATTCCTCTTAATTATACGTGTTTTTTGCCCTGATTGTGTGGGCGATCGAAATCATCTTTACCTAATCAAAGAGAGTGTGAATATGCTTTATTTTGTTTGCATTCAACATAAACGTTTCAATTATACTATTTATTGAGTCTTCTGTTTGTTTGAATTTATCCTGAAATGATAAATCAATCTTTAATTTGTGTAATAATCTAGAGTGTAAACCTTCACTTTGCATAATGATTATGATTACCTGAAACGAAGGGCATGAAGGGCCATGACGCATTTTACAACAACAGCTGAATGATCAATTTTGACTATTTAAATTGGCAAAAAAAAAAACACCTTTTGTGGATATTCAAATAATGAATATAACTAAACTACAAATGATATACGTGTAAAACAAATATAATTCTAACCGTTACCCACCTCCACACGTTACGATGAGTGGATATGTTTGGTTGTTATTTCTAATCTCTGTAATATTGTTTGGATTTTGCTGTTACATCTTACTTTAAGTATTTATTTAGTTGCATGTGTTTATATATTATCTTGGATATTGTATTTATGTGGCGGCCATTTTCCGCCTAACTTTGGGTTTTCACTGTTATTTCTCAATATTCCATTTAAATCTTAATAAAATAATGCCAAGTTTACGCTTGGCCGAAAAGGCAATAGAAATTTCATTATCTAGGTTGCATTACAATTATTCAACAATCTGCAACGCAGACAAAAATATAATTCTAACCGTTTATTAGACAGTTACAAGACATTTAAATCAATTTTCAAATTAATGTTTACGAAAACTAAGAAATTAACAGAAGTTATTCCTCAAATCTCCAAGCTACCATGTTTTTTTTCTCACATTATCAAGCCAGCTGGGATTCGGTGGGGGTTTTATTTATTTATTTGTGTGGGGGTATTGAGCAGCTTATATTCTCTTCGCGAAACTAGTCCCATGTGATAGCCTCGTATCGGTATCTAATCCCAACCACGGCTAAATATCCGACATTAAAATGTCATTTTTGACGGAATGAGCGAACAAAAATATATGATTTTTGGTGAAGTGATATATTTTACAAAGTTGCGAAAGATATAGCAATTGCATCTTATTCTAATGATAACCACTAGGTGCAACCCATTTCAACCTATTTTGAACACATTTAACTTCGTTTGGACTTAGCCTTAAAAGCAAATAATTTGACAAAGCTCCATATACGGCCCCTTAATCATTGCCCCTCCTTTTTATGCGTTCAACCATGCATATGATGCACGTTTTAAGGATGTGATTTGTTTTCATAAAATCGTCTGCGCTTTTCAATAGATTCTAGAAAATATACAAGACGCACTTTGACCTATACTTGTATATTTGTGATACTTGTTTGGGACCACAGCTCAAGTGAATAGACTTCTACCTGTTTGAATATGGTCTATCTTTTCAATTAAACAGGTCTATTCGCAACTTTCTGAAAAATCATTTTAGCTGTTGATAAAATAATGTCTCTTTAAAAAGTTTATAAATTATCAGTCTAATAGCTAGAGTCTACCCTATCGATTTGATCAGTGCTTTTCTTCTCAGTTTCCTTATGCGTTGTTTTACCGTCAATCACATTTTTGCTGTTTATGAATAATTTAACAGCTTTACCCAAATCTCTTATAACATTTTGAAACACTTTTTCCTATACTGATGCTTGATCCGTTACAAAAACTATACATCAATAAAAAAAACATGCCTTTTCGTTTGATTTAAATGTCGTTTTTCCCCATTTTGATAAAACTGCCTTGGTTATTTGAAGGAGATAATCTTTGGTTATTTGAAGGAGATAGTAAAATGAGTATAAATCATATAATCTATGTAGCTGTGACGATTCATATTTAATCAGCGGATATTGATACCCATGCTTATTTTCATAATTTGAAAGACACACCCACTCTTTACACCCTGCTTGTTTATTCAATTAAAGGGCGAATAAGCGACAATAGAGTCTAGCTAATGCTCCATTTTTGGAACATTCATTACGTTACATTACATATTGTATTATCAAAAGATAGACGAGTCTAGTCGCTACTAAAATATATAAAAGTTTTGTGTAAATATATTACCTTTCAAATATATTAAAACAAAAACAGTACACTTTTTTATAGATAGTATTTTGTAGCATGTTTTGTTGATACATGTGTGTAGAGTTTATTAGGGAATTGTACTTTAGTTTACACTAGTGACGTCATTCCTTTGTTTTCAGAGTACATTATTTCTTGTAATGTACTACTAGGAGTACATTATTTTAAATAATGGACTCTTAGTAGGAAAATAATGGACTCTCTTATTTCTGCTTTTGAGATCATTGACCTCGTTAAAAAGAAAACACAGGTTTCCCAATTAACCCAACCTGGAGAAAAGCTACACGCTGAATGGTAACCACAGTAAACGGTGAAACGCTAAACGATAGCCGTAAACGCTTAAACGCTAAACGATAAACGCTTAACCCACATAGCCTCATTTATGAAACACCTTAAGGCGCGTTCATGCAAAATAAAAGCTCGAAAATAATGACAAAAAGGACCCGATTTTGGCGTGAACATAAGGGAATAATTGCTATATTTTTATACAAAGTGGTTTTCGAGCTTAAACGCTAAACGCTCGAAATGGTATAGTGTTATAACTACGTGGCGCTATAGTTATTAATGCGTATTATCCTAAATACAAACACACATTTTAATTTATATAATTTTGACTAATGCTTATTTGTTTTTGTTTTTTTCATTAGTCCTCCACCCCCGCGTAAGCGCGAAGCGCAGAACTATAGTATTTAGTCCTGTCCGTCCGTCAATACAAGAAATAATTGAGCTAACAAACAAAAAATCTAATTTTCGATACATCTATGGCATTATAAGACCAATGAACCATGTCTGTCCGTCCGTCCGTCCCTCTTTCCGTCTGTCCGTCCATCTGTCGACACCTTGGGCACTACTTTGTACGGACAAGATCTCGGTTATCCCTCATGTGATTTCGTTTTCCTTTTGCACACGGAAAGAACATATATTGAAGCTGTGCGTACGCGTATTATACGCGTAGGCGTACGCGTATTTCAAAAAAATGTAATTTTGGCGAATTTTCGAAAAATGGTGATTGTTGCTGGTGATTAATGATGGTAGATTGTACGGACGAGTTCTCGGCTATTCCTCGATGGATTTGGTTTTCCTTTCGCGCATAGAATGACTATATATTGAGGCTATGCGTAGGCGTATTATTTTTTGAAAATCTCAATAATTGTAATTTTTGCAAATTTTCGAAAAATGATAATTTTTGGACTTAGCGTAATTATTGATGGTAGTTTGTACGACGAGTTCTCGGCTATTCCTTGATGGATTTTATTTTTCTTTCGTACATGGAATGAACATATATTGCAGCAGTGCGTAGGCGTATTATTTTTCAAAAATCTTATTTCGCGAATTTTTCAAAAGTGATGATTTGGCGAAAGATGACGCGTTCATCGTTATGTTGTGAGGACGAGTATGTAAGGAAAACGTTGTGAGAAAACGTTGTGAGAAAGACGTTGTGAGAAATACGTTGTGAGAAAGACGTTGTGAGAAAGACGTTGCTAGAAAGACGTTGTTAGAAAGACGTTGTGAGAAAGACGTTGTGATAAAGACGTTCAGAGAAAGACGTTGTGAGAAAGACGTTGTGAGAAAGACGTTGTGAAAAAGACTCTGTGAGAAAGAATTAAAAAAACGTGGTGAGAAAGACGTTCCTTCGATGGACTCCATAGCTCTTCTAATTGAATTTCCTAAGTTTTTTTCAATGTTCAACTATTGTTGAAGTAGCGGAGGAGTTGATCAGTTTCACTGATCTACTTGTTGATAATATTCTTTTCGACGTTCTTTTTTATCTAATTTCTAGGCATAAACAATTAGCGATATGCAAATTACAGGCTGTGTGAAAGCGCGATTAAAAATGGCATTATTTCAATTGGTACGGTACCATATTTTAAGAAATGGATCAATCTCATTCATTATCGAATTCATTATCCTATACATTGTATTATATTCTATTTGTATATTTACATATCGCTTCCATTGTATACATGTCCTTATTTATAGGAAAAAAAACTTACTTTTGAAATGGAGGAGATCGTAAGCAGATTCTTCTTTAAAATCGAATCTTGAGAGGTCGTCGTCCAATCGTTTCTTAAAATTCTTTACGGAATCTTGTGTGACTTTAATAAATACTTTAATATAACCGCTCCCTTATCCAGCTCATATATTTTTTAATGAAAATATTCGTAGTTTTTTTTTATTAAAATCTTAAGTACAGTTTAAAAAATCTGAATTCGTTTTAATAATTTTGAAAAGATCATCCATTTTGCTTGGCTTTGATTAGTATTCTGATTTAACTTGACTCTATGTGCAAAACGTGACTGTCCATTATTTTTTTCGATAGAATTTGCCCCTTTTATAGAGAAAACTACACGTGTGTGCAACTGACTGTCCATTATTTTTTCAATAGAATCTGCACGCAGAATAGTCTATACAACTGTATTTAATTTATAAGAAACAAACAATTCTTTAGGTTTTCGAAAAAATGGAGGTTAAAGCAGTCCATGAAATTTGACCTTTTTGAGTGTAAACTAAGTCAGATAAAGAACTCGGTCAAACCATTACTTAAAATATAGTACAGATTCCTCGGCTGCGCCTCGGAACTGTACAATATTTTGAGTAATGGATTGACCTCGTTCTTTATCCTATACGTAATGATAGCTCATTAAGAGCCATGCATATAAGGGTGACCCACAAGCAAATAATTGAATGTTGGATTACATTGCTATTTTTAGACAAGGTAGACTATTTAAAAGAGAATATAGAAAAAATAACAAATCTGAAATGTTTTGACTACATCTGTTATGAATAGATTCTATTCGTTCGTGTAAAATCTAGAATATCCAATGAATAACGATGTAACATGTCTCTTGACAGCAAAGGAAAGGGATCGTATGCTTAGCATTTATTGGGAATTCAGACGACTTCATGAATCGAAAATATTTTCTAAGTTTTTGGAAATGTTTTCTAATAAACACATATTTAGATAAATTCTGTCTGATTATCGATTCTTGCCATCAACAATATATCATCAGTTCCATAATATAGTTAGATTTTGGAAATAAAAAAATATACACATTAAAAGTTATTACTTGGAACATTATCCCGTGGCATGGTATAGTATCATCATTATGCTAATTGTGAGCAAATACTACATTTTTCGGCCTTGTCCGGGCATTGCTTTTTTGCCATGATCACGATTGTATCGAGGAATATAATCAAGTTCTCGTAGCGTTGCAATTAAATCATCTGCGAAGGACACCAAAGCCTTTGAATAACTTCGCTGTGATGTAAGAACTAACATTTGAAACGACGGGCGTCAATGTCCCTTAAATTCGGAGACTTCGAAATCAAAGGAAAAACAGTGCTTAGGCGCGTGGCATTGTGTTATTATTTTATGTCGTTTTTGGCAGTTTGTGTTGTCATCCATATATTTTTATTTTTTATCTTGTAAATGATATCATGTTTGAGGGCTGTTACATTTTAATATATTTTATAGTGAAACCGTTATTTTTGAGTGATAATCGGCATGTCATCCTGTAAACGTAACCAGTGAACTCGTTGACCAAGGACTGTTGAATTTACGGCTGCTAGATTTTTCAATCGTTTTATATTTTCTATATTTCAGCCTTATTAATATGTCAACCTATTTTGATCTGACAATATTCACATTTACAAATTAACATGAGCGGGTTCCAATGAAGGGTTTACAAACGATCGTTTGTAAATCTAGCAGCCGTAAATTCAACAGTACTTGGTCAATCTATCTTTTATATTTTATAATGTCAATCTAAATCCGGGTCAAAAAGACCCAGATATTTTTTCACAGAAATATTTGATGAAGAACATATAGTGATTGATTCAAATCAAAGATAGCAGTCTCTCTGATTATTAATAGCCTTTGAGCGTGTTTTAATATCTGCGTATGAAATTGTTTTAGCTTGCTGATTGAAAAAAAATGTTGATATTCATAATATTTGTAAGTGTGCTTATTAGCCTAACATTTATTTAATACATATAGAAACAAATCAAGCTTGGTAAAATTCTATCATGTTTCTGCCTGTAATTATAAGCTACAATATCTGCCTGTAATTATAAGTTACAATATTTAACATGATACATTTTTGATTTATTTGTTTTTACTTATAAAATGTATCTGTTCTAACTCAATAGCTTTTTTTCCACATTAGGGCACTGAGGTTATAAAAGAGAACAGGACGTTTGAGACGTTTGATTAGACAGGAAGATGTTCAATCGTCTTTCGTGCTACTTTCCAGACCACACCTTTGCGGATCTTCTTTGGAAAAAAAAATGAGTAATGGCTCAATGCAAATATAATCAAGCACATGACTTGTTGCACCAGGAGCTTCACCATAATGCCATTTACCAGAAACGTCCATTTTTTTTTTTTTTCGAAAATATCATATTTTTATTTATAAATAGGTACTTCTTTAATCATGATATATCAACTTGCGCATGATTGTGTGAAAGGTACGTGTACTTGAATATAACTGCTAGTAATTTCACATTCACATCGCACAATGAGTTTCAAGAGTAGTAAAATAGTTTTTTGTGATCAGTTGTGTCACTATTGAAGAAATCATCATCTTGTTAGTAATCTCAGCGATTTTAATTGTTTTCATTTTCTCGTAAAATCGGATAGATAATTCCAGTGTAAATCATATAGTACATAAAGTCATTATTCGACATGAACCTTTCTTGCGGGCATTATGATATTGTATTTAACTACAATCGTTAACATAAAATAGTTTTTTTTTTTTATACATCAACGATCTCTACGGTCAATGGACCTACACTTACTTTATCACCTTTTTATTAAAAATGACAATGAGATATAAATATATAGAAATAGCTGATTGAACTAATGGACCAAAAGCAGAACTCCCGGATTTTAACGCTGCGTGTGACATGTTTTCCAATGCGCTGTCTCGAAAATGAGTCGTACCGATTTCCGAACAGTATTTTATGAGAAAATTATTTTTGTGACGCAATAGGAGTGTGTTAATGACTGTTGTACCCGACGGAAATATGCTTTTATACTGTTTGTGATTGAAAGTTTTCTATTTCAATCGCGAGTTTTTCTATTTGATATTCCATTAAACTAGTCTAAGACATTGAATTATATAAAAACTTAAGCATTTTTTAGCAGAGCGATTTGGGTAAATTTTATTGAAATATCACACGTAAAAAAATCCGTTCAAGCAATGAAACTGGGTAGAAAATGAAAATTTACTGCTTCGAAACTGCATATAGTATTTTGAAGTTATACAACATATCGTTTTAAACACATGTTTCTTTTGGTATAATATGCCTATTAAAACAGCGTGTAATACATGTAGCTATATATACTATATACTAAGTAAATATGGAAATTTGTTGAAAAGTTTTTAATTTCTTAGAACAACACAAAGGGCACTTTTTAATAAGATTTTTCCACTTATAGCATTGGTAAGTATAGGCAATTAGACCTTTATGCGATCGCTGCGAAATTCAAGGCAAATATATTGTACTTTGGATGCCGTATCAAACGCGCCAACAAACGAAAACTATTCCTTAACTTATCAAATTTCATCCTATATAAACCTTAATATGTTTTTCCGAAATGCCACAGGTCATATTACGACTTCATAAATAACTGTAGTTTATTCAATATATTTGTCACTTTAATGTAAGTTGATAATATAAGATACTTCGAGAGGGAGGTTGTGGTTATTTTGGACAAGCAAGAATGAGAGCCAATAGAATGACAAACAAGGCAAAACTTTAGTTATAGGACCATCGAGGTTATTTGTCAGCGAATGAAAAAGATAGAATTATGCCTAACGAGTTTCAAAACACAAACAATAAACAAAAATAGGCATATATAGGCGGTCATTTCCCAAACATATCCAAATCAGGCCAATGAATATGGACTGTTTTGCGAGCATCCCATATAAGGCATGCATTATGCTGTTTGACCAGGTATGCAGAGCTATTGAACGACATCATTTCTATGCATAAGAGATATCGCCTGAATAACATGCATTTTGTTTATTTGCTGTTGATAAAAATTTTAAAGAATTTTCAAAAAGACATTGACATGTGTGGCAAAATTTGCCAAAAAATTCAGCGTTTTTAGATTTTAAATAGACCAAAGAACAAAAAAATTATTTAAGATATAAGTGGTTTGTTATGAAATTTTATATGGTTTAATACATCTAACGATGACAAAAAATTCCGAAGTTCCTTACCATTGCCCGACAAGGGTCATAGACAGTATTTTGATTAATAAATACCTGATTGAGTTTCGAAGTGGTTTTTCATAAACTATTTTATGATTTCAAGTTTTGACAAGGAACAATCTTAAATTACGCAATTAATATATTTGTTATATATTGTAAGAAAAAAAATAATTCATGAAATTGCAGAAATAAATAGCTCTACCTGGCACAAGTACATTATATGAGCTCAGTGTGCTCACCCAGCTACATAAAATCAAGATATGAATTCCCTCAAGGAATACCAATGCAAATCGAAATACAGGTATATACAATGTACGACCAGCTTAATTTTCGTTTCAATTGATCATGCTATGTTACATGTATATATATTTCCGTTCGAATAGAAATATAATAGAATTTTTCGAATCGGTAAGTAAAACCTGAAAAATAGTTGTAAGCGCTTTTACATAAAATCGTGTCGCTTGCTCCTTTTCCTACGTTGATTTTTTCCCCTGATCGTAAGTAAACTTGTCGTATATTATCACTTTTATGTATAATTAGTAGTTATCCTTGATATGATTCTGAAGCTATGTCAGTAATATAGTTAAAACAATAGCTAATGTAACAATACTTTTCGTCTGAAATGAGCACATCATTGAGGTTCATTTAGTTATCATAACATTTAATATCATGCACTTCGTGCCACAGTGTCAATCAATATATTATTTACCACGCTATTATATTTATCTGCAGGCCTGAGCTTCAGCATCTCCACCACAATCGCCAACGTCAGCCTGGGCGCCGACTTCGATCGCCATAGCAACGCCGCACTCGGCATCATTACCACGGGGGCCGGACTCGGTCTCATGATCGTCTCGCCATTTTTAAACGGACTGCTCGAGGACTACACGCGGCGCGAAACATTATTGTGTCGGCCATTTTGCGCAATTTGTATGTGTGCGCGACGCTTATGTATCTGGCAAGGAGTCTGGCAATGCGATCGGCCGCTGAGGTGGTGGCGTCGAATGGGCATTGAGGTGGGGTATGTGGCCGCAGCGGTGCAAGAGAAACAAGGATAGAGTGATATGTATGACCATGATGAGAAACGTATAGAGACTGGAATTATGACCCGATGTGTTCAATACAAAAACGCAAATGCTCAAGCACTGGTATTATCAACTTAAAGCAGCTTAAAGACATCATCAGAGACAGAACCCAAGAAACATCTCATTGGTTCCAACATATTGCGATACATTCCCTTTGTCGCTTGCCTCTTCAGCCTCCTACTTATAAGCACAGGCATGTCCACCACGTACCTCCATTATCCCGCCTACATGTCAATGTGATGCACCTTCAAACGTGCATCAATATTACTCAGCGTCATGAGTAGATGGGATTGGGAAACATATGCGGTCGATTGAGCTTTGGTTTCCTCACTAACAAATTCAAAGCGCTGCTCATTCCAACCTATATATTCTCGTGTATTTTCACCGGCATAGCCATGGTTTTATTATAGGGATAAAACACGACTGTGAGTTTGTATAGCTGATTTAGAGCGAAGGAGAAACTATTACAAAACGAACGCCGAAGGCGTGAGTTTTGTAATAGTTTCTTCTAAGCTCTAAATCAGCTATACAAACGAACAGGAGTGTTTTATCGTTATTATAACAGTTGAAATGAGTGCATTAATATATTAAGGATCGAACTGTATACAAAAATTGCGAACAATTAGGCATGATAATAACTTTTTATGGCGTTTTGTTTAAATACTTGTGTGGAGCACAGGCACAAGAACTGTACTGCAGTATTCGCTCAAAATGAGTCACGCTTATTAGCCTCTCCTCATTTGCATATTGAATACTGTGTATCGTTCTTTAATGACTATTAATTCAATGCTCGCGTTTCAAAGAAAATAGAGGAAACAATAATTCCATCATGTTATAATACCATATATAAGCCGCGTTTTCATAGGTCAATGTTTATTCTCATTCACATTGGCATCATTTGGCAACTGCTTCATCATGTTGCTATGTCCCATGCGCATTCGCCTGATGGGAGTCCAGAATCTGTACATGGCTTTTGGAGTCGCGGGTTTCGTGTCTGGTATTGAGCAGCTAATCGGACCCGTGATTGTTGGTAAGTATGTATGGTTTGCAACAAAATATGGGTGTAGCCATTGATAACGCGTATTTAATGATGTAAATACTAATGACTATAGCCAAGGTAAATTTGGTTGATATCATTGTCTTGCTTTATCATATCACTTTCAAATATCAACTTCAATTATCGTTTCTATCGTTACTACAGTGTATATTCAAATAACAAGCAACTAGTTTTTTTTTTTTTGCTTAAATAACAAAACCGGGGTTTGAAAAAATGATACTCAATTAAATTGAAAGAAAAGTTTGTTTTGCATTTGCAGCTTGGTGCTTCGGTATTACTGGATCATATTTCTACACCTTCATTATTTCAGGTATGGGTACCAGGCACCTGATAAATGTTCTTGAATATATATTAAAATTGTCAAATTAACAAAATGATAAACAATAATAGTATGTTAGACATTATATTAGTTATATGCACATTTAATCAAAATATTTAAATTTTCCGAATATATTTCAGAATATATTTCCCTAAATGCTAATGACTGTTTTGCATGATATTTTTGTGTAATGATTCCATTTATTCTATTTGCCATTATTATAACATACATATCCCTTTGCTTCAGGCAGTTGCTGTGTGAACGCCAGCGTTGCTATGACAGCAGCCAAACTATGAAACCTTTAGTGACATCTTCCGAAGACGCCATAATATGTCAGCGAATACTTAAGTGCTTATAAAATTGGATACGTTCAAATGATGTTTATATAAGGGCATTTTATATAGAAACTTTTTTTACTATAGATATTCATTCTGTTAAAAATCATTTGTCTTTTCTATTTTGAATCACCAAAACATACAAAACTGTACTCTTGTAAGAAGCAAATGTATGCATGCGAACAGAATAACGCGATTGTGATTGCAGAAATTGTCGTGTCAAATTGCACAATCATCGTTAAAATCAAACGAAATTAATTAAGCACAAAGCTAATGCAAATAATACTTTGTTTATTTTAAATAAGCATTAAAGTTGACGCATGTCTATCACATTCAATGGCAATACCGTTAGCATATAACGCATTCACAACATCATATAAGTACATACATATTTCACCATTTCTGGATCATCTTGAGAACAATTCGAGTGAGAAATTATAAATATCCCCAGTATCTTTCGCACACCACTCATCGCCAATCTGGTGGTTTTTGTTTTTCGGTTCCCTTACAAACGGAGGGCCCGCCGAGGGATCGCAAGTGGCCGGAAATTGGCGAACGCGGATCGCATTTTGATAATGCAAGGTGTCGATCTGCATCAGGCGACAGGTTGTCAAGGAAACTGAGAACGAGCGGTGCCAAGGCGTCCTGGGAATGCGCAGAACGATCTCGCGCAGTTTCGATAACAACTGGGTCCTGTCTGTTTTCACTTTATTTTTGTTGTGTCTGAAATCGGCGAGTGCTTGTTGACACGTGGACGAAACGTTCAAATTGAGGTCCGTGAAATACTCGACCTCCTGTTGGAAATCTGCTCCGTAATTAGCGAATATTTTACCAAGTTTCTGTGAAAAGTAGTCATACATTCTATAATCGGCCCAGCTGATTTTCTTGTTTGTTTGCACCATCATGTTAATGTCTTCTCTCTCCGTCGGCATTTCCATAGAACGGCCACGATTATTCGCCATGTGCAAAATATCCTTCATATCCCATCCAAAACTGCGTTTCAAATGCACTAAGGATTCCATGAATTTATCCAGCGTGAAAACAAGTTTGAATTTCTCGTCTAGGTGTTCGATATATGAATCAACCTCTTGTTCGTTCATAGTGTCTACAGTGTCTGCGCCGAACGTTTTCATCTGTGTATTTTGCACCCACATCGGCATTCGTTTACCCAGCTTGGATTGAGCAACCAATTTCATGAATTCATACGTAGGATATCTGCTGGCTGTCAAATTAAATTGCCCGGCGACATTGAAATAGCGAAATGCTGATTTGAACCTAGAAAACGGTTCGCGAATCAAAGCAATGGAAACGGTATCCTTGGGCATATATGAAAACGGGTACTCGTCGCTGTAAACAGAATGATCACACACGATGTTGTATGGATCATATGCATTGTCTTCTATTATTTCAAATAGCATCTCCGGTTTACAGGGCAAGGGAAAGGGCGTTCCCCAAATTCGATTAAATACCGCGATTTTCAAGTCACGCCTCAAACCGAATCTGCACATGATGTTATGAAAAGTCGTACTTCCCGTTTTATGAATTTTTAAGTAAAATA
>LQRL01115489.1:7442-33683 GCA_001703475.1 Hydroides elegans
ATACTTCCGGTCCCCTTAATCAGCTGTCAATTATTCCAGCGACCTTCGCGCACCACTGACTTTTTGTTGTGCAAGAACTATTTTTAATGAAATTTCCCGTTTCTAAACGGCCGTTATCCGATTAAAGGTAGGGGCACCCAAAGAGAGTGATACTGTTAGCCTGAATAATTTTAAGCGTTGAAATATATAGTTCACAATTGTATTTCTAAACAATATTTTTACACAAAAAAGAGTTCCTAATACTGTAGATAAAGAATATGTAGATGAGCTAGAATACTGAAAATTATTGAAACATTTGGGTATTCATTTCATTCTTGTAGCTAGATAGATTCCGAAAACTAGGAACATCCTTTTTTAAAGGACATCCCTGTTGAGTGCTCTTCTTTATAAGACTTTCGTTTCAATAGCTCTCCCTAGTCCATTCATGCTCAGTTGGGTGTGGTTGGGGAATGAGAAAAGGGTTGTTCCAATTTTCAAATTGCGTCATTAATTCGCTTCATTTGACTAAGCCAAGACGATGCTGGGTTCGTTTCTTCAGAAAAGGGCATTGACACTGGAAAGAGAAAAATCAAGAAAAAAATGGCTTTAGAATAATTGAGACGGGAATATAAACAGTTAAAATATTTCAGATGTTTTAAAGTATCTATAAATTATATAGTGCATGATTTAATGTATAAATAGTTTAAACTTGTATCAAATTAAGGGTTAAAAACAGTGCGCTTCAACGAGTTTCATGTGTTTAACCAACCCTATGTTCCAATGTTTTCTTTTATGGGAAACTTATAAATGCACTTTGAAGACACAGAGTTGAATAACGCCATGTGGGCTTCAAAATCCTTAATGAGAGTGCTTGTTTTTCTTGACCAGCAATTTACTTTACCCCTCTCTTATTCTGAGTACATATAGTCAGCGATATCTTGAAATGATGCGTTTATTTGCGGTGTAATACCACCCTTCACATGTAATCTATACATTGTAATTATTCTAACCCCCCTCCCCCCGTTAACAATTGCTCATTAAGGATATAAGTTTCAGAGATTTCCTTTATGTGCCCTTAATGTGATGTATTATCATAACAGTAATAAGTGTTAACAAAAACGGTATAATAACAAAACTATAAATACTATAACAATAGTGAATTTCATGATAATTTGAATCATTCAACATTTTTTAAAACCTAAATAAAAATACAAAAATTATGGTGACTGTTCATTTGTCCGAAGGTTCATCTGTCCGAAGGTTCATCTGTCCGAAGGTTCATCTGTCCGAAGGTTTATCTGTCCGAAGGTTCATCTGTCCGAAGGTTCATCTGTCCGAAGGTTCACTTGTCCGAATGTTACAAATAATTCCAAAATTATTATTTTTTGACCATTTTTTTTATGTTAAACGTTTTTTGGATGCACTTATACGCAAATCCATCAAGACGTCATGCCGCACGTAACGTCATGTCACGGTATTCGTTAATTTTATCTTGATTGTCAAACTGATTGCTCAAAGCGAAGAAGAATTACTCAAAACATGGTGTACATTTGTGTGTTTTGAAAGCAGAAAGAGGATATTGTAATATCGAATCAATATGGAATGGTGCACGTCATCCGTGATTATATTTGAGCCGGGCGTTCACGGCCATTCTTAAGACTAACTTATTGTGATTCAATAAGAGTAAAATTGTAAGAATTCCTTTATATTTCGGCCTGTAATTAAAAATGGAAATGCACTATGTTACTAATCTTTAAATGATTTGAGTAATGTTGGTTTAAACTAGGATTTTAACTGCCTCTCACATAAATAAACAGGGATTCCCAACGAACGATTTTCAAAAGTTGGTTAAAAACTAATCACTTTGGTATGAAACTAATTCATTTGCTGCTTAAAGTGACAAAATAATATTCCATAAAATGAAATAGTTATTCCTTGTGTGCCAGTAGGGAAAGTCAGACAATCGTTGCGGGAAATAAAATTAAGAAAATAATAATATGTTCTGTTGTGTGAAAATACCATCATGGAAGATTTTGAAGGGCATCCCACGACTTATTTTTTAATATCAATTGGACCATTAAACTACCTGAAACGCTGAAATATGCAATAAATAATCAATTTTCGAAAATTCATTGTTACAAAAGAAGTTCATATTTTTGTAGATAGATGACTTCATTTTGTTAATTTGGATAGCTAGAATCTGGAGCGAAACACGCATACCTTTCATAAAAAAATGTCTTGTACAATGTATTTACTACGTTTTATCATTTTCAATGATGCGTGCTTTGCTATATATCTCCGAATAAAATAAAAACAAAATTTCACATGCATTCGTTAAAATTAGAAAATTATTGAACAAGGTGTTCCTTGAATTCATACAGCTAGAAAGCGATTTGTGAAAAACAATTAAAAGGAACACCTTGTTTGAGGAACACCTCGTGGTATGCTCTTCAGATTTTCCAGCAAATTTTCCAACAAAGATTTACTTATAAATCGCTAGGTACACTTGTATGCATTTTCGCTATACAACCTATGATAACCTATGATATCTGGCACTTTATAAGAAAATATGAAGGTTTGTAGAGCCCTAAGGGTGTGTAAGTTATGGGCGCCGGAGGGGAGGGGTACTGCAAGATATTCTTGGTATGTATTTCATAAATCGGACAAGTGAACCTTCGGACAGATGAACCTTTGGACAGATGAACCTTCGGACAGATGAACCTTCGGACAGATGAACCTTCGGACAAATGACATGGAACCAAAATTATTATAATGTATTGTATCATCATAAATATCCAAACCTTATAAATTATGTATGCTACGTTTGTATTTCAGGTTTCCAAGAACGATTCGATCTGCAGCTAAACATCGACAAAATAAAATTAAATAAAATGCCAGCATGCAATGTTATGACTTAGCAATGAACAATGGCCAATTAAGCAGTGAACTCGGATAAGCACTTAATGAATTACGATAATTACTCAGTGATCTGGGATAACACACACATTTCCTGCATAGACTCATTTTCTTCAGCAATAAATGAGTAACTATGTGACATGGCCAGGCGATCAAAATCGGACCCTCTCACCGTGGACACGAACGCAGAATATTTCATTCGCACTCCTGATTCCTCGCCAAACAGTACATCTAGCGAACTGAGCCTAAAGAAGGATGTACTAGGGTTTGGCGCTCTGAGTGATGGCAATCCATCTGCTACTGTTGAGACTGCAGATGGTGCATTTATGTTGAGTCGTACGGTAAAGCAAACAGTAAACAATGATAATAGTAGAGCCTCTTCAAGTAAGGATATGTCGAACATGAATAATCCGCATAATTTGCAATCACCGGGTTTTGAAAACCCGCCAAACCCTTACCAACAATACTCACAAGATATTTATTCGGATCAACAAGTGTTTGCAGTTCAACATGGCTATCAGGTATCCACACCTACGCGCAACAGAGATGGTTCGCAGCACAATGGACCCAGTCCATTTCATTCGATCCGTCAGGGATCTATGCATCATGGTTCAACAACGCCACATGTACAAGAAACACAATGCTTCGTAATAAATAATCCCCAAAGCACTTATTTACAAAATGGAGGGCACCATAACAACATATCACATTTACAAGGTAGTCAATATAAGATGATTCAGGGTCTGGCCACATTTGAAGCTTTTTTTCAGGCAAACCCTCTCTTTTGATGTAATCGTAATGAAAATCCAAAATCCCGACTTTTTTTAAACGCAACGAGCGTTTACACTGCGTTTTGAGTTTCCATTAAGTAATGAGTTAGTAAATTTGAAGAAATTGTATGTTGGGGGAGGGGGGTTTGAGGCCGGGTAAAGCTACATAAGTTTCAATGTATACAGGTGCACATGCTTGTTTTACTGTATATACATGTAGCTTTATGATTTGTAAGGTGTTCAAAATACTTTGTAGGTTTCAGTGGCATGTTAGAAGTTTTGGTTGATCGTCCATTTTGAGTCGTATTATTTCATTTATTTCTCGTTTTAACTGTGACCCTTTTATTAGAATTTTATTAGATCCTATTATTGTCAAATAAATATTCAACCTTACAATTTCAGAATCGTCCTATCCAGTACCACAAGTGAGACCAGAATCCAGTCAGAACACACAATACCCTAGTTCTGCGTCGAATACATCTCACGCTATGACAAATGGCCGACAAAGTGCGAACAACCAGAATAAACCGAGCGGGCAGCAGTCGGAAATAGAGCAGATCGTCAGTACGCTGCTGTCACAACAAGATAATAATCATGATATAGGACCCAGTATTCTGATGCAAATTCAACAGCTTCTAGAACGGAACCGAAGACTGCAAGGGTCGGAATCAGCTTATCAATCAGCACAGGAACCAATGGATGACCAGTCAGTGCACCCATCTACATCGCAAAGATGTGAAACTGTCACTAATAGATATGCACCCGGAGACACGTATCAAATATCCCAAGCAAGGAATCATCATGTTGCACAACAATCTATGAGCAGCACTGCTCCTGAATTCGACCAATCCCGACAATTTCATGGAACCTTCAGTTCAAATGGTGAGCAACAATACATGAATAATCAAAACCGTTCCGGTTATTCTATTAACGGATTTTCTCATATGGAAACAAGTTACCAAAGAACAACTCCATCAAATGGCAATAATAGCGTAACACAAAGTACGGCGGTAGGAATGATCAATACACGTGAAGGGAATCGACCACTATCTCAAGTCAGCAAACCAAATGGCTTAACCAAACAGGCGATGAATACTGATCGCTTATATCAACAGGTATTTCATAACAAGAACTACAAATCGAGCGCCAATGCAATGAACCAACCTCTATTTCCTACTCCTGCAAAAAAGTCACGAACCGCGAAACCCAAACCGAAGCAAAGTGACAAAACATTCGCCAAACCTCTCAATCTCCCATTCGCATGTCACATGTGCGATATAAAATTCGCCGATAAATTCGCGCTGCATCGCCATGAATTGGTTCACGAAGATAACCACACCATCATGTGCAAAGAATGCGGCTTATTTGCGGATACTCTAACTGCATTGTATGATCATCTGGATCCGAAATCTGGAACCTGTGGATATGCAACCGTGGATGTGTCAACTAATCAAAATGCCGTCGAAACTGGGTCAAAGGTGAACGAAATTACGAAGATTCCAAAACGACGTGGAAGGCCAAAGAAGAACACCAAGAAGGCCAAACCTAATCACGTGATGATGAAACAAGAAAACACAGATGGTAGCAGCAGTGTGAATATGATCCAAACAGCGCAAATGACTCCAAATAATAACGAAAGACAAAATAACCAGGGTGTCTTCATACGAAATAAGATAGGTTACATCACACAAAACACATCAAAACCGAATCTACCAAAACCCCCAACCGGCACAGAACTCAACATCCATGCACCTGCAAATGTGAACGAAACTAATCAACCGGATGAGCAAGTTTGCAACGATCGCGGCAAACCATCGACTCAAATTAAAGATGCATCAAAGTCTGTGCCGGACAAAATATCATATAATATAGAGTATACCATCAATTACGATGATGTTCCTAATGGACGTTTGCAAAAATCCAAAACAAACACACCAAATGTTCTTTCCGCGGTTTTACCTCAAGCTGCTGCTATGACATGCATGGAGACACAGGAATTTCTCGCGCCTTGTGAAACCCTACCATTTGATGACAATGACTCAAATCCAGAGCAAGCAACCACCAGTAATGAACAACATGCACATGGAGAGCTCAATAAACATGAAAAAGTATCTGAAAACCAACGAGATGCAGATGTTAAACTACAGACTGAAGAACAGCTAAACAAGGATAGCGACGAAGCGATGAAGAAGAACGAATGCGAGGCAAAGGCCGTCACAAAGGACGTTTCATCTTATGATAGACACAACGGGACTGGCTCTCAACATACTGAAGACCAACAAATCAACACAAAGGATGCATCGATAACTGATAAAGACAGGAAAACGCAAGCGTTTAAAGAGAACGTGTCTATTGATGACCAAACCAGACCAGACAAAAATCAATTTCTGATCACATCGTTCTTTCGGGTTAAGAGAAAGGGCGATGGGTTGCATTCTCAAATAAAAACCAAACAGAAAACATGTAATGAGAATCAAGCGAATAATGTTCGAAAAGAAAAGATATGTTCAACAATTGAGAAAACGATAACATCAGAAAAGCGCCCCATTATTAAAGCAACGAATTACACTGGTGAAACAGAAGCCGACAGGAGTGAACATCCACGATCTCCCGTTGTTCAGGGCTCTGACCAAAGTATTTCTGACCGCATGGAACATATAACAAATATGGAATCCTATGACAGGAATGCTGCTCAAATCGAGCCTGAAAATAATGACCAGGTCAACTCATTCGACATAAACCGGGGTGCGCCAAATCAAACAATATCGACCTTCAATCCAGATATGGGACCATTGTATCCTGAACACGGTATAAAGATTGATAATGTAGCACAGGATATCAGAAACAATGATGCATCAACAACTGAAAATAATCAACACATTGGAAAGATCGATCAATCGCAACAGAGCATTGAAGCTGCAGATACAT
Organism: Hydroides elegans; assembly: GCA_001703475.1. Classification (NCBI taxonomy): domain Eukaryota; kingdom Metazoa; phylum Annelida; class Polychaeta; order Sabellida; family Serpulidae; genus Hydroides; species Hydroides elegans. Next base: position 14,036 of record LQRL01115489.1, read on the forward strand.
TGGATACAAGCTACTCAGAACCCGTTTTAAGCAGCCAACCAATAACAAGGGTAGACCTCGATATGGATATGCAGAGTCAAAGTCAACAGTTGATACAAAGTCAGGATATGTTTCAGAGTCAAAGTCCAAGTGAATTTCAAAGTCAAAGCCAGGGTTCGCTACAGAGTCGAGTTAAAGATATTTGGCGGAGTCAAAGTCAATTTATGAAACAAGATCAAAGTCAGGATGCGATCCCGAGTCAAGATTCACTACAAAGCCAAAGTCGAGAAGCGACAGAAGAATATCAATCGAGCCAAAATTATGATATCCCACAAAGCCTAGAAGAGGAGCAACAGCCTCATGCCACAATTTCACTGGACGATGTCAACCAACAGACAATTCTAGACCCGGAGAAGAAAAGTCCTCATTTTGATATAAGAGAACTGAGTAAGACTGACGATATTGAAATGAACAACGACACTCAAAACACTAATAATGCAAGAATGCTAGTTTGTACTATTTGTAGCTTCAATTTCAAGGACAAAAGGAGTCTGGATTTCCATTATAAATTGCGACATCCTGGAAAAGAACTACCCAGCACGAGCAGTCAATTGGCGACCAACGAATCGACAAATGCATCACAGCCAAGTCTTGAGAGGCAAAGAAGTTATAAAGACGGCAGCCAGGAACTCGAAGTGGAATCGCACGAGGGTGCCAATCTCAAACGCTCTCAATCCGAACAGGTTGGCGATCATGCACGCTCAGCTCATACTCAATATGATGATAGTCATCAAATGACAGAAAGTCAAAGTCAACATCATGAGTCACTCAACCTGACGCTCACGGAATCAATCCATAATAGTGACAATACTCAAAAGGACAAAACGGACAATCGCTTTCCTGGCAACAGTGAATTGATTCAAAAAGCATCGATGACAAATCAAGATGATATGTTAGAACATAGCAGAGAAAATGGAACCCAAAACGATGGCGTTGATGATAATGATGTAGAGAGCAACTATTCAAGTGACTATCACTCAGATCCAGCTGATCCCGATTACGAGTCATCAGTTGATATAGGACCAGCCAACGGTCGCGATGCAACAGACGAGCCGTATGATCATCCTTGTTGTGAATCAGCTGATGGATTTAATGATGATTCAATGAATGAACATCGCTTACTCCATAACTCAGAAGAAGAACCGGTTAAGCAGGATGTTATCGCGCGTGAGCAACGAATGAGTCCCGCGCCTACACGAGCACACCCGAGTCGCCCTTCAGTCACTCAAGATTATGAGCCAGACAATGGCACACAAGACATCGATAAGTCGATTACCAACGCGCCAATCGTATCAAATAAATCACGGGATAGAGAACAAATTTCAAGCAGAGAATGCTCAAAGACACCGAAGGTCAATCAGGCTTCAACATATGACAAGATTCATCGGAGTGCATTAGACAACAAACATCTAACACCTACTGAAAATAGGCAACCAGATAAATACTCCACGCCTAAACCGCTACGCTGTAAATACTGTACTGAACGTTTCATTTTGCCAAAAGCGCTTCGAAGTCACCAGAAGATCATGCATGGTGACAAACCATCGACATCTGTGTTCGACATGAAAGACCAATTTATGAGTTGGGCGAGAGACAATAGCAAAAGCAACCATAGTAAGCTCGCGTATGATATGAATAACGTAATAACGTCGTTTATGCTAAGAGCTGAACACACTATGAGGAATAGGCAAACTCCTCTAGCTGAACGTATAAACCACGGTAATACGAACGTTGGTGTAAGACAAACCAATGGAGATGGATATCACTCTGATGTTCATCATACACATCGTAGCAATGGTACTCGAGCAACTGTACATTATGCCCACACAACCAATAAACGGCAAGGCGTTTATCCACATCAACACAAAAGTGCATTTCAAGCTAAGGATGCGTATAAGGAACATCGTGCATATCAAGGAATTGATGCACATCACCATGCTCAAACTAGTGCACAAATTGCACACCATGCACAGGGTGCATATAATAATTCACATGACAAAACATCGAGTCTGGATGCGATTCATTCTACCACCGACGCATCGATTGCAGGAACGCAAATGAATATGTACACAATGAGGAACATGATAACGAACATGATCGGGAACACAACAGGGAACATCCTGGGGAACACAAACGCAAGTGAGCCGCCTCCTTCAAAAATACCGAAACGCCCTCGATTGGACCAAGACCATGAAATATTGGAAACGAACGACGCGATCTATCGGCAGATCATTCGGCAAAAATCGGAGAATATTCCACTGAATATGAAGAGCCCGATCGATAAAGCGTTAGCGACTGGCCATTAGAAATGTTCATTTGTGAGGAAAACCCAACAGAACGCTGAAACGTTTTTCGTATAAAATAGATCCAAGGGCATGTGGTGCAAACTATATGATTTTGATTCTTTTTCGAATCTATTTACTTAATTACTTGCTAAAAGCGTTTTATTATTTGAAAAATGAAAAGAAAGCCACTATACATTGTTTGAAAAATAACTTAAGATTTGTAAAGCATGACTTTTGATAATGGAGTGAGGGCCATGCCACATTGGAAGCTTTTACTTGCTTTTATTTCCTAACAAAGCAGTCTTCTAATGTAGTCCTTATGGGAAACCAAAAACAACGAGCTGTTATGCAGTCCAATGTGGCCAGGTCACGAATGTAAACGAAATGTGACTTATATGATGTAAATATATAGATAACAATTTCATAGCTTATAATGGTATCGACATTGATTGTTTATAATACTAGGAATAGTTTAGTTCTAGATCATTTAAATGAATATACATAATATTTTACTTTATAATCTTCAACAATTGTTAATCAATAAGAAATAGCATGGAAGCACTGTAGACGTATGCATCTAATATTCGTACAAAATTGGGTCACTTTTGAGTTGGACCGTGGTTGTCTCTTGAATGATAAGGTTTATTCACATGACACCCTAATTCATTCTTACATTTACCATTTAACTATTTGATTGAGTAATATCAGTTGAATATATAGTAAAGCTACTGAGCAATTGACCTCCAAAAATTATGACTATGGAAATCGGGCGTATCAAATATTCGGACAGCGTGTATCAAATATTCGGACAGAATATTATAAAGTGTTAATCTTCACATTACTGCAAACGAATATCTTGTGATATTGTTTTCTTGACTTTAAACAAGTATTTCAATAAGTTGAAAGGCTTTTTGGACCAGAAGCAACTTGCATATATCGATGGAACTTTGAATCCTGGCATTCCTCATGGCCCATTTTGCTGTAAACCAGACATGGGGTTTATATTGAATGGTTAGTCGTGTTACACTCTATGATCCGCTTTTATATAGTTGGAAAACTATATTGTACAAATAAAATAAGCCACAAATACCCCCCCCCCCCGTATTTTGCCATGGCAATATTGAAAATCAATAAATATAACATACGATGGCATTTAATGCGATTTTCATGAAAGATACCTTGTAAAAGGAAAATTAAGTATGCACACCACTTCAAGAATCTATATTATATATGAAAATTGAAATTGTATTCAGGTCAATGAACATTCAACAAATTCGAATTTAGAAATAATTGTTTTGTAAAAAAAGAAGAAATACTATATAATAGGAAGTACATAGTTTGAAGTACATAAATTGATTGTACATGTACATGTGTATGAGTAGTTTTTTGAAAATTACATAACCGCGTATCTATGTCTGATCTAGTTAGTGTTTAAACTTATTCGGTCGAGGACAAACCTGTAGAATAACCTTTTTTTAGATACCAACGTTATTTTTTTTTCAGTCTATTCCATGCAAATACATTAAGTGCTATTTGAGGGCAGAACGATGTATACTTGTTTTCTATCTATATTGTTGTTTATATTTCGAGTTTCCTTGAGCATTTTGAATATACGCCTCAAATAAAATTCATATGTACTGTAACTTTTTCAAATAATAAAATCTTGCTTGATAAACATACAAGAGGTGTTCAGTTTAATTTGTTACACTTTTCATTTTGCTATAAAATGAAAACTATAAAACTTACAGACTTCTAGTTTTAACATATGTTTGACGTCGGATTAATGTCTATAATATATAAATCTTCAGCGTTTAGGCCGACTGCGAAAAACCCTATCAATTACATTCTGGTGGGGTCGCTCCAGATATATTTGAGAGCATGCTTAAAACCAGTTAGGGTCGGAAAGGATTTTTTCCGTAGCTCCCTTGTCAGGATGCAACAAAAAATAAATTCCATGGGGACGGCATCAGGTGATTTGGGCCTCCACTCTTACGGTGAAACATATTTTATATCGGCGTCGTTGAGTCACTGCAGCGTTCATATTGTCGTATGTGAAGATGCGCTGCCTTGGTAGAACACCATGTTGCTTTTAATTTATCCTGGAATCTAACGCGGTACATATTTTCTCACAAAAAGCCCAAGACCTTTTCGAATATAGATATCCAAAGTCACCTACACCTTCTTATCGATGCTCACAAGGCTAGTTTTCCCGTGAGCACTCACTCCGGCCCCAACCATGATTCAAGGAGCACATTCTTCGCGTTTGGCTGACTTCATATTATACTCTTGTGGTTGACCCTGTCAAACGTAATAAACTCGTATTTTTCCATAATTCACACATAGATAAAACAGTGGAAATTCAGCTATAACATAGTTTCTCAATTTCCTTGCGTTGAGTATCAGGTACAGCCTCCAGGATCATTCCCGTCGTTTTTCAACCGTGGCTTGAGTATGCTGATGAACTTTCGGTTTTTTCTTTACTCGACATTTGATTATGTGTTTTATAACATGATTGATACTTCCTCGATTCAATTCTAATAAATTCGCAATATCGCGTTTGGTGGCCGAGTCTGTTTTAAAGATCATAGTCCGGATCTTCTTGACCACATCGCGAAAAGCCTAGGGATACCTCCTACAAACGACGTGCTTTTTCTTGTTCAAAATTGCATTTTTTTTCTTTGTTTTCTGTTTCTGGTTTTTGCATAATGAGTAGTCATTCGACCGACATCAAACTCATCTCGATTGAGATGTCTCTGGATCTGTGAAACACCCGATCCAGATTTCAAAAGGCAAAAAATAGTACCTTCAGGCTTTCCAGCATTTTTGTGTCTTGGTATTGTTGAACATTGAAACGGACTAGCTATAATAAAAATATAAGGGCCCACGCACACTATTGTAATAGGGATTTTATAGGTTTCACACAGAGTGCTGTCTTTACAGCACAATCAAAGTGTAACAAATTAAACTGAACACCTCTTGTATATTTATTGATACTTGCCATGTTTTTCTATAACTGCCTAAGGGTGTGTTTATAATTTTGCCGCTCGCGATTTTTGTGTTTATAATTTTTATCGCTCGCGACAAATCGACGAGGCGATTTTCTTCAAATCACCTAACCATGTTTAGCCATTTAACCATGTTATCATTCAAGCATTCCTTTAGATTTCAAATTCAACTTATTATCGAAATAGATAATTAGATGAAATAAACAAAATAGAACATGTATTCATTGTCTGCTTCCGAAATTAAACAACATCTAACAAAGATTTATTTACTGATCGTTTCTATTGTCCGTCGCTTTATCGAATCGGCCAAATAAGTATCACATAAGCATTATGATAAGTATATACGGTTTTTTTATTATTTGATAATTTCGTTTTCTTAACGTATACCGGTCAAAAGATTGTTATACAAAATGAACAACTGAACGCAAAAAGAAATTAAAAGCGGCATTAATTCTACAAAGAAAGCACATTGCTTTGTATGAGGCAGCATATCAAATACTTCGAAAAAGATCGGGATATGCATTTCCTTGCATATTTTGACCCTCACATTATTTAGATATTGCTTATCTGAATGCCTTTTCTTTTTTTGGTTCGTAAAGTCCAGGTTTTTTGTACTTACATATTTTTTTAAAAGTTTTTTTTAGCTTATTGGTTTTCGTTGCTGAGGTTTTCGGTGCCATATTGACACAATATATCAAAAAAATGTAAACATGTAGACATGAAAAGGTTTTCAATACTATAGATTCAACTACATGTTCTTTTATAATAAGAGATTCAATGTGTATTAATATTTCATAAAGGAATATTGAGGAATGTGTGAAATACACATGTAAAAAGTATACTTGTAAATTGTCATAAACAATATGATCCAAATATCATTGTTGTCACCCATCACGTTTTTGTCGATCATCAGTGCTTTGTAAAGATATAATGCATTCAAATATAATGGAATAGTGAATTGTGTTTAATGAAACATATTTGAATATGAAAATCATATGTTACATATTCATAATCAATAAAAGGACCAAAACTACGGACCGAATATTTTTTTTAAAAACCCAAACAAAGAAAAAACATTGAAAATTATAAACGGTTTGAGCGAAAATCAGACAGGCGTTTTATTTTACAAAACCCCGTTTTAAAATCATCCAGTTTTGATAAATAAAGAATTAAGCTGCTATATATGTCAGTTTACACATAAACTTTAAGATAAACCCTGCATTCAGAAAAAAATCCCTCACTATCTAATATTTTATCGTAAAAAGTAAGAAAATATCAGAATCGCGTTGTCATCTGGTAAAATCGCCAGGTTTAAAGAGATGTTCAGACAAAACAGCTAAAAGACTAATTTTCCGAGTAAAAATCTGATTTTTTTCAAGTTGTAAACAAAAGTCTTTCATATCAACAACCCTCTAGAGCCACTGAAAACAAGTTTTAATGAGAAAATATCAATTTTATAAGCATTTTGAGGATAAAAAACGCGTTGTAAAAATCGCGAGCAGACCAAAATTATAAACACGCCCTAACAAGTCAAGAACAAAGGTATATGATATTGAATTTTTATTATGACAAATTAAATCTATCATACAAATCATATTTTACACAACATCATACACTCAATAGTAGATATACAGTATATATATTCATATGTATTGAACATTATATTTTTCCCCCTAACTTTATTTCATTGTTTTCGATTTGGTTCCATATTTGCTCATATACTTATCCTGACTCCTAATGAAGCCATCTCAATAAAGCTGCTTAGCTTTAAGACATAATGCTTCCTCGAATGAGCCTTGGCACTTATGTGAAGTATAGATAGCAGTAAACATTTCGCATGCTAATGTGTATACGACCTTTCTGTTTCCCTGGCAAAATTTTCATCTTCTTTATATTTTCACCTGAGACGGATACATTTTATGCTCCTATTGATGATAATTTCATTGCACTATTTTGCAGTTAATTAAACTTGAATGAATATTAAGCGGTTTATTTCATGCACTTCTCGTCTACAAACGTTTGGCGCGATAACTGACATTCGGCGATTATTGCTGACTTCATCGTATGCCGTTTATATATGAATTCAACCTTAAAATACGTTTAAAGAAATTAGTTTACCTTTTGTCCAGTAAATTGAATTCGTATATTATATGGCCGGTTGCACTATGCGGTGTTAGTCTCCAGACGCGCATGGAGACTTTAGGAAAATGCGTTTTTCTCATCACTTGGTCTATATTTATGAAATTCATATGTAAACATAATAAATGTTTATAAGGCTTGATAATTAACATTGATAAAATATCAGTTTATGGCATATGTAAAGAAAATAAACCAGCGCTCAAGCATAGCTCAAGTGCGGCTTGGGACACCGCGGAGGGAAACCGGCCAATAATTTTTGGAATACATAGAAAATGAGTCTTTAGTCCTTTACAGTTACACGCTACAAAAGTTTACGAAAACGATTTTTCCTTGGCAGGTAAGGCCTTGGTAGGACTTAAGTTGCGTAGGTTATGGAGGGATTCGGATTATTAAAGGATATCCGGGTTTACTTTCTATATACATTATAGTCCTTTTCAGAACCTACAATGAATGGATTATGCTACAGGAACTCATAGTAAAGAAATTGGCTTAATTACAAGGGCTGGTTCATTATTGACACACTGATTAAGTAAATCCAGAAATTAATACAATGCGTATTTTAAAGAAAATATTGTAAATGGGTTTCATCACATGATTACTCGAATATAAGCAAGATATGCATGACATTTAATATAAATAGTAGAATACATAATAAATGACATATTCTAAACATTGTAATAGAAGTAAAATATTGAGTCATGGCCCCATCTATGCATATATGCTTTAGTGAAATTGTGAAGAAGTCTTGGTTCGTTTTGATAGAAAACGACAATATAGACTTCTACCTAAAATGATAATGCCAAATGGTGACAATAAGCAGAAACCGCCTCAGATATACAATTTCCTGGCCGTTCCAAGGCAACTATGATTAATGGCCTTCCAAAACTAATCATTTCGAGGTCATAACTCGAATGATATTATTAGGATTCATGAGTTTGCTCGTACATACTGTGTGCCTTGAAAACGGCAAGCGACATTGAAGTAAGACGTGACTGAAAACAGATAGGCCAGATTTTATATCATATTTTGTGAATGAATGGATTTGATTTCACCCTAAGCATCTTGTCTTTGATTAATTATATCTTAAAGGATTATAAATTACCGATAAAGAGATCAAATAAGTCTAAACCCTGGGTCATTCTTAGCTTATCAATCAACATGAGTATCTCACTATATGGACAACATATTATATGACCTATATTGTGTCGTTCCATAAAGAGTCCTGTCTTCTCTGCTTTTGCCAAAATGGAGGGAGGGGGTTAAGGGAAACGTCGTAAGGATTTTCTCACTTTAGTCTTAATCGTATATATCCAGGTATCAACTTTTAAGTCAACTTCGTGCAACGTCACATTGAAGTCGGACATGTGACATCAGCTACATAATGATGTGGTACGGACGATTCTTGCCGCGTGGGTTTGGTCAATATCTTGCGAACCTGAACTGCAAACTTAAAGAAAGACTCGACGGGTATCGTAATATTTTTTGTCCTAAGTGATATGCAAATTCACCCAATTACAGATTATGTATATAATGGTGTCATTTGAGTACAAACCTGTAACAGTTTAGGCAAATCTTTCAAGCAGGAACTACTAAGAAATATTCTGGATAACATATTTGTCCTTAGTAATATGCAAATTCAGCCACTGCTATTACAGAGAAAAATGTATCTTTAGCCATTATATGAGTACAAATCTGCAACAGACTCCTTATATCCTTTTCTTTGGCTGCAATTAAGCATAAAACCTGCAGAGTGTAATAGATGGGCGGAGGTTATTTAGCATAGCATTGGCCAGTAATAATGTATACAGGCTTCCCACACCGGACTAATCAAAATGCAATTACTGCAAGGAGCTCTGATAACTGAAGGGATCCATATAGCATTGCGCTACAGTGGCGCGCGTTTGTAACTTCTCATTTCAAACGCTAAACGTTAAACTCACAAACCATAAACGCTAAACCCTTACACGCCAAACGTTAAACAATGAACGCTGAACGTTAAACGCAAACAATGGTTGCCCACATGTGTGAGGGGTGTATAAAGTGCATCATTATGTGTGCTTATCCCAACCTCTATATTGACTTAATACGCCAAACGTTAAACGCTAAACATTAAACGCAGAAACGTTAAACGCTTAACGTTTAGGATGATTAGAAGTTAGAACCGCGCGTCACTGTAAGTCTGAAACTGACATTTTAAGAAGAAAACATTGATTATTTTATTTTTTATTTACATCATAAGTGCGACTGGGCCAAAGGCTGAAATTATTATGATCGCATTGATACCGTAGCATTGTTTTTGCATTATAACATAAATATGGTTATTAGCATTATAACATAAATCAAAAGTCATGAGATACATTTGGGGGGGGGGCAAATATGTTAAGTCGACTTAACAAATTGTTGCACGGAGCCCTGTAACTGTCTGTCCGCGCGCTGGTCATTTTGCTTGGAATTGCTTATGTCAAATGCGATCAAAGATCTTTGTGGTTAAGTCTCAAGTCCTTAAAGGTTAAGAAACATAAAAGGAAAAAGGTTTTGCAAGTTAAATTGTCTGTTTAAATGTTTGAGTGGCTTTAGGGATCTTTCCAGTCTATAAATGACCAGTAAACAGTCCCTTCGTTTGTTCATGAATAGAATTCGATATTACAATCGGGATAAACCAAATCTATTTTGATATCAGTATATTTTATGTTTAACTTAAAGTAAAGGTGATGTTGATGAATACTTATTTGTCAAACGCATTGAGAATATAAATAGGTTAAGCCAAGACCATTTCAACTGGTTTTCGGAATTGGAGGGCTTGATATACAATGTACATAAAACAATGCCAGGCGTTGTTTCCTCTTAAACATGCATATGTTACCACTAATATATTGGCGCCCCGCTAGACATTAAATATCGGTTATTTAACGCTACCGTGTTTTGTCAAAACTGTTAGTATGAATTTTCTCGTTGAGATAAGACAGGGATTTATAATGTAAGAGAAAGACGTAGAAGAGAGGGAACTCATCAATGTTGCCCTGAGAGTCCCCTGGGAGATATCACATATTGGTCACATATTAGTGTCAAGGATAATTTGGCTCGTTTCAATAATTGTAGCAATAGAAACTTGCTCATATCCACGGTTAACTGTTTCATGGCCAAACGTGATATTTTGCTGTCTGATAGCTGACCTGTTTTTAAATTATTGTGAAGAAATGGACCTATTTTCCGAGACCAAACCACGAGACTGTCGTGACTGTAGTAAGGGAGTTTACTTTTTCAAAGAACGTCATATTTTTCGCTACTTTAAATGAAAAACCACTTTTTATCGCAAAGATTTTTTTTTTGATTCGAAACAATGATAGAATATGCCAAGATGTGTCTTTGGCACTTAGTATATATTCGAGCAATGAGTCTTAACAAATTTAACAAACAAAACAAAATAAAACAAATATGCGACCTTAAAACATTTGTGCTTTCATTATAGATTTACTCCATAATATCGAGTTGTCACGAAATTTTAAACTAAATAGGAAATTATGACTTCCTGAAAAAGCGCTTAAATCGTTTTTTTTTCTAGTTTCCCAAATTCATCATTGTGACTGCAAATACTAACCTTGATAAAAGTGGGTTAACGATATTTTCCTTTTTGAGAATGTTTTATCATTATCGCGATCGAGTATTTTTGGTTGTGAGCGTGATGGATCGAGTAAAACAATTCCAAGATGCAGCTTTTCTCATAACTAGGTCAGCTAGGGATGTGAAAGTATTTGGGTCTAAAGTAATCGCAAAATAGATAAAAAGGGCCAAAGTATAAATTCGTTTTTTTTTTAGGCAAACATGGTTACATTCCTTGTTTAACCATTAAAAAGCAGCTCGCGTGAAAAAAAAACATATATTATCTTTTAGTTAAATGTAACCGCGGTCTTAAATTATAAAAATAATATGTAGGACGATCTTAAGCAACTCACAAATTTTTCGACATTTTACGACATTTTTCGTAATTGAAAGTTGAATATATACTGTTAATTTTTGTAATCAAATATATCGTTACGAGTCATTACATTTTTCAGTGAAATCAAAATGTAATGAAATTCCTGGAACTTCAATTATTGCGTTCTGTAAGGAACACACTAACAAAGGGGAATCTAAAATTGAAAACTCATGACTGACCGAAATATTTTAAAATGTCTGAATAGAATTCAATTTGAGTATCTTATTTCGAATGAGATGTATCTTTGAAATTGACAGTTGACATTTTTAAAAACATATTTGAAGGGACTACGCAGCACTGCGTAAAGTTTCTAATATGAAATCAATTTTGAGCAAAAACGCGAGGGATATCGAAAATATTAATTGCGAAAATTGTCAATATTCTGCAAAAAGTTGAAGCATATAAAGATGTGCAAGATAAATATTAGTTCTGTTATCCCATTGATCAAAGCCAAAATATGTATAAAACGGGGGAAATACTTGAGAATCACTTGAACATATCAATTAAACCTCTTTGATATTTAAAAAAATGACAGTTGACATTTTGTCAAACATATTTTAAGGGATCACGCAGCACGGCGTCAAATTTTAATATGAAATCAATTTTGAGGAAAACGCGATGGATGTCATAAATGTTATATGCGAAAATTGTCGATAGTTAGCAAAAAGTTGTGGCATACAAAGATAGGAAAGATAGATAACGTTTCACTTATCCCATCAGTCAAAGCTTAAATATATATACAACAGGGGAAATACTTGAAATATCAATTAAATCTCTCATATAATTTATCCCTTCGAACCCTGTCATTCCTAAATGTGATTGCGCGAACATGGCATTATTCGTTGGATTAGGCATTTGTATCACGTTCAGAGGCTTAACCCCATAAAGAGTACTATTAGGGACGATTGGTCCAATTTACGTCATCTTACCGAAATCCAATGATATCACAAATTTGTGTCAGCTCGACTACCCGAGAAGGTTTGATGGACGTAAATCGTTCGGCTTACGGGACGATTCGCGCACGATACAAAATATCGAAAACATTGTAGTATTTCTTACATTTATTATGGACAAACAATTATCAAGCGTCCAAAAATAATTGGAGAAATTGGAGATTCGTATGAATGAAGGATTAACAGCATCATGCGCGCAAAAAAAAACCGTATGATTAGATATTTTAGGACTAAAGATGAAATTACTTAGCAACATACTATAATTTTATAACCAAATTTTATATATTATAGGAACCCAACTATAGATAGATATATAGCACGGAGAAATCGATATTCGTTTTTCATTTATGCATATATTTTCAATCAATTCGTTATCTTTGACCCCCGCAAATGTGCGATTCGAACATACAGATGTTTTGCATGGTGCTTCATCTGTGATAAACATGGTGCTACAATCAAGGTTATGTTTTGAGTGATTTTGGTAGCTGGAACATAGCTACTAATATGTATAGGTTATTCTATGAGATGAGCGTCTGCATGTGATATACAGGATGTCGAGCCGCAGGCGAGACATCCTGTATATCACATGCAGACGCGAGTCTCATAGAATAACCTACTTATTCCACGGTTCTATTCAATTCGAGAGATTTATGGCAGTGGAGTTTTATGGCATTGTGGTTTTTCACATACACACTGTGTCACTCACTCCTGAACTCTGGTTGACCTTTTCACTCCTAGTGTCCTCTCGCAATCCAGATACTTTTTCGACCACATGATCGGCTTTTTGATCAGTTGCTAGGAAGCGTTGACAAAGCATAGTCAATTTTTAAAATCTGAGCATTTGTTCAAATATGGTTATATTATATTTTAAAATGATGAAGGATATTAAGACGCCATCTTTTCATAACCGAATTAGTTAATTGTCATAATATATCGCTTTATTCACAATATTTGCGTTGAATTTCGGAGCAATCGAAGAAAATATCGCAAGCGAATACTGCCATAAAAGTCCGTTCAGACTAGAGCAATTTTTTTTCTCAAATAGATACGAATTCTCAGATAGTTCATTCAATATCTACGATACATTATTTGAATCTCGCATTTATTTCAAAACAAGTTTGCCCGAGCCTCAACGCGCCATAAAGTTGGTGTGCGGTGAGGCCATAAAAAGTGTGGAAATATGTGGATACAGGGAAAGGTCACCACAAACTGGTTGTATGTAGGTGCATCGTGGCAATATTTAAAATAGGTCATGCTTTAGCGTGTTGATGAAATTTTACAACCCAAACAGTGGCAATACGGGATTTATTCCATGGTTTTTACAACCCAAACAGTGGCAATATCCAGATACAGCCACGCTTTTTTATGGCATCATCGCTGTATGATTTTTTCTCGTCTCGAGAGTTGAATAGAACCATGGAATAATTATTATTTCAGGAAGGCAATCTTTCTTCTAGCTCGGTAACAGCATCCAAAAACACATGTGAGTAATTGCTCTCAAACAACTTGTTATGTCTCTAAAGATGTATCTTCAATCACTGTTGTAAATCAACATCTCCATGTTTTAATCCTTGTGAATTAGATAGAATCTGATAAACAGTGCGCTTTGTTTATCAATATTATGATACCAACTCTTGTGTTATCTTGCTCTTTCTTCTATTTCTTCTTCTTATTCTTCTCTCTCTCCCCCTTTCTTTCTGTTTATTATTTATGTATTTCTTTTGTTCGTTTTCTCTTTCTTTCTTCTCTCTCTCTCTCTCTCTCTCTCATTCTCATCCTTTCTCTCTCTCTCTCTCTCTCTCTCTCTCTCTCTCTCTCTCTCACTCTCCATATGTTTTTTCTCTTTCTTTTTTCTCATTTTCTTTTTTTTCTCTCTCGATCTATCTATCACTCTATTTCACATACATACACACAGACAAGCACATCGACGCTCAAATTCAATAATATTTATCTTCACCCAAACCTGACAAACTCTAATAAATATTTCATCATGTTTTTGATTATAAGTGTTGGATTCCACTGTTTATAGCTTCAATGAGCAGTGATTGACATTGGTCAGTGCCCATTGGTTGTTCCCATCGGGACAATATTCGAAGCATAATTGATGGAATGGTCAGTCAGTTAAGGATGATTTGGGATAAGCTTTTGGTGTTCCATAACCAAAGAGGAATTTATAGGTTCTGACAAAGGATAAATGGAAGGCATGCACAACATAATTGCTGTTCTAAAAATATGAGTGTTTTTTTTTGTTATTTTCATGAGAAATACAGTAAAAATCACGATTTATGAGGGAAAAAAACGTTCGAAGCAGCTTTCCACGCGGCGAGGCCCTACGTTTAGGCCCTTACTCAATGTGTTATAGAAGCCAGCCAAATGTTCATATCTGAATCCGAGTCACGTTTAATTCCCCTCGTCGCCCAGACTTTTCTTTATATGATACATATCCTTCGTGCCATTTAACTGTCAAATGATAGCCATACCACCACCTGTAATACCAAGATATCACAACAAATCCTTTTTTATTGTTTTTATCTCGTGTTTATTAAGTAAAAGAGAGACATGACCTGGAACTGAAAATGTGCTTAAATGAAAATCGTGAGGGTGTTTTATGACATGGTATGAGCAGCAGTAATGTAGGTGTAGGGTAAGACTCGATGAAAGAGTAATTAAAACAAGGCAAAACGATATTAAAGCCAGGGAAAACGGTATTAAATCGAGACAATCATATTGCTGCAGTATGTAGATAAAACAAGGTTTTGGATAATAAGGTCCGGTTATGGAGGTGTTGAAAAGAAATAAACAAGACAATTTAAGACGTTTCATTTAGTTTTTGTTCGGTATCTTGGTACATGTATTATGTAAGATTAACATTTTTCACCATTTCTGAAACGTTTCGAAGGGTTTTAATTAAAGGGCAGCTGTTTATGGTTTAAATAAACATATTTAAAAAAGACGACATGATTTAAGGCATAATAGAGCAATAGAATGCATTTACGAGGGCACTCAACGATTTATTTTATTTTATTTGCAACAAATTGTTTATTCTGAAGTTACAAGCAAGAAACGCAGAAAAGCTATTGCAAGGAAATTTAAAATCTCCTACCAGAATAAAGATTTCAAGAAATCAAATATGTATGAGGTTATTCTTTCACAGATTCGTTTACAGAGTCTAAATTTAGACACATGTGCATTGGTTTTTGCACTTACAAACATAATCCTAGAGTAAAATGATCGTTTCGAAAACAATCTTTGTTCTGTTCTGAAAATGTTGCAAGCAAGGAAGAGCTGCTACAAAAATAAACATTTACGCGAATTAATCGTTGAGTGCCCCTCCATTTATACACTGAAACTCAAATATGCGTGGGATTTGAAGCAAAATTCGTTATTATTTTCCATTTCTGACATAAAAAGTTGCAGCAAAGTGACGTAACAATGGAACATATAAATGGAACCGTTTTTCATAGTTATTCAGAATTGCCATGTCACAAGAACATGAATTCCAGGGACTGAAGAAAATCGAGGGATGCGCGAAGCGCTATTTTGTCACATGGAATTCCCTAGTTGAGAAGAGTATTCACAGGAAAAGGAAAGGACACCCCATGGTTTAGGCATCGGAAAACCTTAAGCGTTAAACTTGTGAATATAAATACACAAACAAACATATCATTAAAAGAAACCCCCTTATTTGCATTGAATCTGTAAATTAGAATTATCGATCGATATAAATCTACAAATTATATTGTGTTCCCTTATGTCCTAATATGTTCCCGAATTCCCTATTCCCATGTAAGACACAGTAACGCAATTTTAACGCCAGTGAATCTATTACTGCAATGGATCATCTCTATTGACGAAAAGCTCATTGTGTCTTCCCCTAAATGAGGAAGCGTGTATGAAAAAAATGATGCTTTTAGAAAATGTCGTAAAGGACACCTGCGTATCGTTTAATAAAACCCAAACCTTTGCTTGGTTTTGCTGGAAGGGGTTGTTACCAATAATCCCAAAATGAAACAGAAGGCCGAAACCTTGCATCCTTTTAGTTATGCAAAGAGTATCGTTAGCTGTTTATGTATCATAAAGCCTTTAAATGATGTCCATATATATATATTTTTTTTGTTATATCACCCTTTTACTCAAAACTATACAGTTAAAGACTACAATGTAACACAATGTAATGCGCCAATAACGTGTGTGTATTGAAATTGGAGTATGTTAATAGAATCGTTAGATTATTTATGTATCATAAAACCTTTAAATGATGTCCATATATATATATATATATGTTCCATCACACTTTTACTCAAAACTATTTAAAGACTATAAGGTAACACAATGTAATTGGAAACTAACGTGTGGTTCTAAATTTCACTATTCAGATATAACTAGTAAATTTCGTATAAGTATGGATATCAGTTTGTTTTGATTACCTTCTAGCAAAATAAATGACAGATCTTAATCAATTTATGATATCGATACCATGAAAATATGATCACAAACCTTATTGTTATGTTTACATACATTTCGTCTCTCCAGTTTTATACATGGGTGTCTCTGATTTAACCTGGAGAAAAACTTAAATACGATGCATTGTCATGTTGTCACATTTAAATGAACAAAACCCGTTTCTTTGTGATAATCCCTGTTTAAGCATCATGGGAGCCTTATCTAAAAACAAAATAAAATAAAATATAACATAAAAGATGCGATGTCGTAAAATACTATAGGGATAAAACACGACTGTGAGTTTGTATTGCTGATTTAGAGCGAAGAAGAAGCTATTACAAACCGAACGCCGAAGGCGTGAGTTTTGTAATAGTTTCTTCTAAGCTCTAAATCAGCTATACAAACTAACAGGAGTGTTTTATCGCTATTATAACAGTTGAATGTATTGCATAAATACATTAAGATTCGAACTGTATAAAAAAATTCTGAACAATTAGTCATGGTAATTACTTTTTAGGACGTTTTGTTTTAATACTTGTGTGGAGCCAGTATGCAGAAACTGTACTGCAGTATTCGCTCAAAATGAGTCACGCTTATTAGCCTCTCCTCATTTGCATAATGAATACTGTGTGCTGGTGTTCTATTGCAGGATTGAAACGTCTCGAATT
The DNA here is from genome assembly GCA_001703475.1 of Hydroides elegans. Classification (NCBI taxonomy): domain Eukaryota; kingdom Metazoa; phylum Annelida; class Polychaeta; order Sabellida; family Serpulidae; genus Hydroides; species Hydroides elegans. The sequence continues at coordinate 31,544 of LQRL01115489.1, forward strand.
TGAAAGGAAATATAGCGAAAAAATATCGCATCATGTTATAATGAGTAATAAAGGTGTGACTACAATTTCTCGGAAAATGCTGCTGACGTTTTCATAAATGTGGTAAAACATTAAAATACGGTTTCATTATTGATACCTCGGTGACACAGCGACACATTTACCACGTAAAACGGTTTTCGTCATCTGCCAAAAAATATTAAGAACGTTAAAAGGTTGCAAAGAAAATGTATTAGACACAGAAATGTTGTTGTATTGTGTATATATCTTTTTAAACATCGGAAGTCTACATATAGTGCGGAAAGTTACATATAACGTATTTACCTTAAATCTGTCAAATTAATAAACGTATTTGTTTGATTATATGTAAGGCCGCATTCATGCACGCAAAAAAGCCCGAAAATTAAAGCTCGAAAACCGAAATTTCAAAACCCACTTTTGTATGAAAACATAGCAATTTTGTCTCTTCCCTTCACGCAAAATACAGGTTTTTTTGGCATTATTTGCAAGCTGTTTTACATGAAAGCGCCTTAACGCATGTTTTATAACCAAAACATCACAAACCCTTTATCAATAGAAGATGTTACGTTTATAACAGAATACTGGTTTCGTCAGATCCCACTCGTCAAGACGTCCACGGAAGTCGAGAGGACGACCTAATTTGGGCCCGTATGTAAGTTTTCCGGACGTCCTTATTCGTCATGGACATAGGAAAGACGTCGCATCGACGTCGCGTCCGAATCGGACGTACGAGTAACGTCCTACGGACGCCAGGACGTATAAGGACGTCCGGAAAACTTACATATGGGCCCAAATTAGGTCGTCCTCTCGACGTCACGTCCGAATGCGACGTACTATGGACGACCCTTGCCGAGTGGGATTATTCGTTTCTTGTATCTGTAAGCGAACGAAAAGTTTTGGTTCAGCATCTCAAATGTAAAAACGCCTAAAACACATGTTGCATAATGGGCGCGAAAAAGAGCAAAATGTCATGCAAGGAATAAAGTATGAACACATTATCATATCCGTGCCAATGGCATTTACCAAACCAATGTTTGCATTTACTGTCACGAAAGCGATCATCACATCTTTGGGAGTAAAATTAGACATCATCTTTGTTTCTGTGGTTGTTACTATTTGGTGCGAATGTGTAATTAAACTCTACCTACATGTACCTCGGGCGTTCATAAGTGTTATGGTAGGGGTAAAAATACATGGGTTCAGGATTTTCGCGATTCATCTATGTATTTATGTATATATCGCACTATTTTAATGTTCAATGATATCTTTTAATATATATTTTTTTTTGGATAATTTGCGCAATGAATAATTACGATCACGTTCAAGTGGCTTAATAAAAACTGCCCCATCAATATAATATAAAAACATGGTTTAACACTAAAAAAGAAATAGTTAAAAAGGTTCAGATCTGTATTAATGTTTTTCCTTCACCCAAATGAACTTATCTTAGACAAGGACCCCTTTGTACTCATTTACCACCTTTATTCTTAATTTGGCTTTATGAGCAGGAAAGGGCGGGTGTGATAGCCCTGTAAGAAATTTGCATATCGTTACCCACTCGCGTCTTTGGTGGAACCATATCTTGGAGACAATGTGGGAAAATGCTGTACTGTGTGCTGCGACGTATGCAGTAAATTTTGAACCGGGCGCCATCATTAAGCAATTTATAATAACTGAACTTGGGGCGCCAATGTGTGGGTTGGTGTGCTATTTAAAAAGGCCGAACGAGGGAGGGGATACCTACCTTTTATTCTATACCTGTATAAAGAACATATGAGAAAAACCTAAGCGTGTGGAATTGTGCTATTCCACACGCTAGCCTCTCTATCTCTATCGCCCACCTAACGTTAAATTGCGTCAACTTGACATTTGGGTTGGTTCGGAAGACAGAGCATTTTTTATTGTTTTAAATAAAAGAATAGCACCATTTTCATCTAGGCAAATATATTTTTATGGCCCGCCTGACTATAGTCAGAGGGCCATATAGGTTTTGCCCTGTCCGTGCGTGCATTTTCTGTTTTAACCGGAAATGGTATCTATGGGTATCAAAACGACTTTTGGTATAATTGAAAGTTCTGAGTTCGAGGTGGTGTCCGTCCGTCCGTCCGTCCATCCGTCCGTC
>LQRL01115496.1:12076-23197 GCA_001703475.1 Hydroides elegans
GATATACAAATTACTTTGTTTTACATCTATTTACCAAAGATCAACGCCTTTTGTTGACTTGTTTGTGTATCTTATATCATATCAATATCAATGGATATGGTATTTATTATTTTGTGAGTGTGTGAAATATGTAGTTGATGCTAGTATGTAATTTGCTGAAATAAAAGAAGTTATATAATCGCTTGTGTTTCTTTTTATGCATTCAACCTTTTTGGTTGAAGGCCAATCATTTATACCCATGCTTCATTGTAAAACCTATTTCGATAATTATAAGTTCTAAAAATGAGATAGTTTTGTCCAGGATGATAATTTGAATATTTGATTATCAGTTTATAAGGGCACATATACCCACCTTAAAAAGGGGCAGACGTACAGTTAAAACATTTCTCATTTCTAAACTAACTACTCAAATGGCTAAACGATACAACTCAAACACATAAACGAAACTTTTCAAACGATTAAACGGCTAAACGATAAGAAATAGTTGCTAAGGGGGTATAAATTGATAGGCAAGCTGTTCTAAATTCATACCTTAATATGTCTCGTCTATTACTAAAAACAGTGTATTAATTTTTTACTTAATATTGGCTCGAGATCTTACTTCATATATCAATCGAGGAGTGAAATCAAGTATTTTAATATTTTTGTCAACGAAATACTTTATTAGTAAATCACATTTGTTTTATAGAAGGGGTATTGTCAGCTGTGTTTCGTAAATCTCATTTTATCATTAATGATTATGACGTTTTATGTTATTTTTGTCCTATTTGATTAAATAAGAGTATGTTTTACACTTGCACATTTTCATATCATATTCATATTTTAGTGCATATGTCGTTAAACAAAACATAACAAAATACACGCCTGAACGGCTATTCACATAAACGACTAAACGGCTAAACAACTAAAGAAATCGCTATGGATAGTTAGGCTCGAAATGGTTTAACTGTATTTCATCTGGTTAACTCAGTCTACAATTATACGGTTTTTGTTAAAACTTGGAAAACTGAGTTTCGGATGCTTTTGCATGAGATATCCATATCACATTTGTAATTCAAATTGCCCTTAACGTATAAGATCCTTCCGTTCTTTTCTATTCGTTTATATTTTTCACAAAACACGAAGGATGCTATTGTTGGGCAAATATAGTGTTTAAATAAAGTGCTGTTAAGTAAAATAGAGTCAAAAGATGAGTCATTCATGCAATTACACTAGTGAGCACTTAATGACGAATCCAGGTCAAAATGCCCCCGGTCAAAATGGCTCCATTTTTGGCAACATATGTCAAAATGGTCAAAATGTCCTTAACTCGATTTACATTTTATCATTTGCTAAAATATATTTTAAATACTCCTACATATCTTTATCACTCATTGTCACTCATATTTAATAACTGGTTGTCCGTTACCAGTTAAACTCACAGTTACGTTTGGAATATTTCAATAAGACTTAGCTACTCGTTTATCTATCAAATTTTATCTATGCCAAGCATTTACCAATCAATGTCTACATATCTGGTCTCATATTTCAACTTATGACATATATAACAAATAATACGGTATGATAACGTGCTCTTAAGGTTAACTTTGAAATAAACAGTCTTTAAAGAGGGTTTGTTAACTAAAAACTGTCAAGTTTATATAGAGCAATAGGAAACGGTTAATATTAACTTTCAATCGAGACAATGGTTTCGATTAATGGATTAGGAAACTCATTTGTCTGTGTACACATATCATTTATTGAATGAACAAAAAACGCTAATGTATACAACATCAAATAATAAATCAAATATCAAACATCAAATAAGATAATTTAAAGCGTACCCCTTGGTACCTCACACGTTTGAGACTCGGTTGGATATAGCATCTTACCATGTCCGTCTATATGTCTGTCATTGGTTGATATATTTTGGATAAATCTGTACCTAATGTTGATAATAGTTGAGAATGGTCGTAAGACAAGGCACTTGTTCATCTTAATATAAATCGGAAATAAATCCGCTCCTTTATGTATTTCTTGACTTGTTGTCATGGTGGACCCTAACCATGAGAACACCCTCAAATATCTCGTTAAATCATTGGCCTTACAATTTACCCGAAGGACACATTGACACGTCAGTTCGGAATAAGCCGATGCATTTCTTGACAACTGACATGGTCATCACAGACATTGTGTATGCATTTCACAACAGGGGACTTGGTTGAAAAGTCTAACGACAAAAGTTTGAGTATAATTAAAAAACGACTTCACTCGTGTATCAATAACAAAACAAGGAAATATTTTTGTTTCATTTACCATGCCGTAAATTCAACATAACACAACCTATAGTAATATCATGCCCTTTCGATGTGATATGTTCATTTGTTTGAAGGTACCATTTAGTTTAAGGTTAGTTGTTGGCCTTCAGGTGCTCAAATAGTTCATATAGAAACATATGCCTTGCGATCAAATTTGGATTCAGGTCAAAGAAGTTTCCGGATCGGGGCAACAGTTTCACAGAACAATATAGACGCAGCCAAAACTGTGTTGACATATGGCTTCACTGTCCAAGGTATATTTGAAAGTTATTTTAATTTTAATGGGAAAATAACTTTACATAGCTATAGTTAGATATTTGCATTGGCCAGTCAATATTAACTAATGATAGTTAGTTCTTTATTCCTAGAACTTGCAAATAAATGAACGCCGTGTTGTGCATTGTCTTGATAATAATTCATATATTGTTTGATATGTGAAATGAATCGTTTCATGAAGAGAAATGTCATTTAATAATTTAATATAATTTTGAATATTGGTTATGCTTTGTCCTAAAAAGGTCAACATATATCATCTTGTATCTATATTAAATGGTGCATATAGGGAGCCATCATCTGTAATGGAACTTGTTGCACACGCGGTTGCCGTCCATATTGGCACACGATAAACTTGGTTGTTAGTTAATCTATGCACTACTAATAAATCGCATGATTTTAATAATGAAAAATATATATGAATTAGCATAATGATGCTAATTAACCTACAGGATCAAGTTTACCTTGACAACAAGGACTACATACGAAAGTTTATAATGGTTATATTGCAATGCTATATTGTAATGCTATATTTTCAAATAAAATTTGGTTAATTCTTAAGGCACACGGAGTAAATATAACAATAAACATATCAAAATATGATCGAATAAAAGGAATGCAAGGGACAAATAATCAATATAGCTTTATTTACAATTAGCATAAACGAGCTGAACGAGCTGTCATGATTTTCATGTGATATTTGATTCAATCTAAAAAGAATGACTGCTAACATTTCAATGTGAAAAATATGGGGAGATGATAAAATATATATTTTTAATACAAATGACATCTTTTTGATACATTTTATCCTTTTTAAAATCAAGCAAATCTGATCTCACTCTTTGGATTCGCCCAGATTGAACTGGCAGCGTTTGATATTTTCCATCAATATTCAATCTCGTGGCGTATTCACATTTTACATCACATAATCAGCATACAATCAATAATATTATTCATGAAATACAAGTTGATGTTATATAACTCAACACAATATATTTTATAAAAGGTAAAGGCATATGCGATGACAAGGATATGTAATTAAACGTTTAAAAAGTGTTGTTAGTCCAGGCACAACGTTCAACATAATAACCAAATATTAATAAGCATATTCAAAAAGTTTTTTCAGGCAATAATCAGCTGTTGATGAATGCTGAGATTCTTTTTAATTCGATGCGCTCATAAAAATAACGATTTATAAGTAACGGTTAATGGCATTACCTGAATACAAGCGCATCGTCATTACAATGATAAAACATCACATATTCACTACAAGTATTCTCAAATTACTATTTAGCCCTGACCTTGAACTTGAAATTACAGTTCGGTTTTGCTAGTTACATCATTGTTTGAACATTCATATTATTAACTTGATGTAGTGGTTAACTTTGAATAGTTCGGTATCGGGACGTAAAATTCATTTGTTTTGATTCCTATTTTACCTTTTCAAATCTTTTCCAAAATCATACACACTGATCGCGTTGCAATGTGATAGTGATCCCGCTGGGGATTTGTTGTCACAGCCGTAGTATTCCTTTCGAACCATTCCCTTGATATCAGTGGTAGAGCATCCGCAGCTCTTTTGGCAAGCTGTGATAGCCGTGTAGCATCGAATGAATCGACTTCCTGAGAGCAGAACTCAGCCAACATGTCCAGTATATAGTACGTGATGTGAAGAAGCTTGGCTCGTTTGAAACAACAAGCACGCTTAGTGTCATCTGGCTCGTCTAGGGGCTCAATACAGTACAATATTTCATCATATTGTGTTGGAGCAATCATTGGTGTTCGATGTGTACCAAGAAAATTAGGAAGAATACCCCTAATCAACCGTAGTTCGAGATGCTTGAATATAAGGAAAGTCCATTGACAATATTCTAATGAATTGAATTCCGGATCCAGGCACAGCACAAAGAAGAAGAGTGACGTTTTCAGCATATAAGTCGTCAAAAAATCCTCTAGGTGCGTGACATCGTGTTCCAACAAATTGGTAATATCTGATGGATACAAATGGCCTACCCTCAGCGCCTTAGCAAATTTGAAACCTTCTATGGCATTATGTGGAAGACGCTGAAACAGCTCTGTCTCAGCATCATTTACAGCTACTGGAAACAGGATGCCTTTTTGAATTGATTTCAATGATTTTTTAAATAATACGTAGAAATTGCATTTTGTTGATGCAACACTGTATGGCAAACTGAAATCGGGAAAATGCAGTGCGGGCACAAGGTCAATTTTGATATTCATGTCTTTGAACACGGGGTCTTGCCAAGTTATGTTAAGAGAAGGCACGTTGGTGTCTAGATAATAATGTGGGTGAAATTTGATGCATTTGTGAAAGCGCTTCTGTTTTACTAAGCAATTAATTGCATCACTTACTAATTGCTTCACCTCTTGAAGTACCATTCCGTGGTCCATTTGTTTTGTATTATTGATGGACAATAATTTAAATGTATGCTTTGAAAGATTTGTCTTTAGAGCTATGTGGCAAAACAACACCCAATCAGATTTTTGCATATATATAAGTGACTTGAGGTGTGTTAAGACAAGCAAAAAGTCAAATTCATTAGGAAGAAAAGGACGTGTGTTTTCATTTTGACTTCCAACCAAGATAGGTTTTATGGCGAAAATCGGGTTTCGTTTTGACACTTCATGCGCGATTATATCTATTGTTTTGCAAATGATGATTTTTACCTTTTGGCTCTGTTTAGACATTTTTACCATTTGTCCTTTGACGTTATTCAGATCTTCTACAGCGTTTGTTTTTGTAACGGATGACTGAGTTTTGAGTAACTTTGTTGACATTGTTTGTGATTCACGGTACCATTTTTCGCATTCGGTCTCTTGGGGTGACTGTAAATCTGGGGTATAATTATACAGTATTTTTGATATGATTTTGTGTTTATGGGCAACACACAGAGGGTCAATGTTTGAGTGTGCCTCAATGCAGCGTAACATATCCTTTTGTGAGCACTTTGGAAAAAATTGAAACATGAAATGAACCTGATCCGGTATGCCTAAACGGATTGCATGATAGAGAACAGTACATCCATTTTCTAATTCATCTTGCGAATGTGTTTCATAGCTCTTACAAAGTAGTTGAAAATGTTGCTGTTTCACATCTTTGAAATCATTTGATATCAATCGCCACATTTCATAAATTTTCTTGACAATAAATTCATTTCCTGACTTGAGAGCGCTAGACCACAGTGACTCTAAGTGTTCGGTTTTAAATGATCTACATTTTTTGTTTAATAAATGTGACATTTCTAATAGAAGTACTTTGGCAGTAATAAATCCATTATTTTGCAAAGATTCCTGAATACACACATACAGTGTCTTCTTTCTATTCTCCCATTCTACATATTTTGTTAGAAGAGCAACAATTCCAGCGTTGCCATTGTGGCATGCCAAATGAATGCATTTGCAGATAAATCGCTGTCCATTTTTTCCTTTAATATCCAGTGTCGGTGCCATTGAATCGAGATTTGCAATGAAATGCTGGACTATATTGACTTGGTTGAACAGACATGCATGTTCAATAGGATTTTTACCATAATTGTCGATGGCGTCATATGCAAATATATTATAGTGCACTAACACACGTAGACAATCGATATGTCCATGTGTACATGCCACGTGTGTAAGCGTTCCACCGGTCCAATCCACACAGTCTATTTTAATATTGTCACATCCCAGAAGCAGCCTCATGTTCTCAGACTGACCGTATTTACATGCGATAAAGAGAGCAGTAGAGCCATTCAGCGACTGATAGTTGATGTCAATGTCGGGATGTTGTAGCAGCGCCTGCATGATGGCCGATGATGGCAAGAAGGCGGCACGGGACAAAGGATTATCACCTTGACCTGGCATTCTATTAACATGTATCCCAGGCTGTTGCAGGAGAAGATGCACAATATCCTCGTTTTGCGTTGCAATTGCAATATCCAAAGGAGTATGATATAAGCATAATTCATTGAGTTGATGCCGCTGATTTGCATAAGTTTCGATGGTTTTAAGAATTGGTTCAACATTATCTATTTCACCGTTATATACTGCTGTATGAAGAGGTGGCATACGTCTTTGTTCAATCATATATCGAATTTTCACAAAGAGAGCCATATTGTTGATGATATGTATATACACAAATAAACGTGATACCTGTTTCATAATTACTTTAATGTAACATCATGTACAATATTTGCTTGAAATATCCTTTTTTTCATTTCAATCATGCAACTGTTGGATGTGTCTCTACGCTAAACGTATATATTGAAATAAGTAGTGAATGCTTCTAAGCCGACAGTCTGTTTGAGAAAGTTTTGCACTTGCTATCACTTTGTAGGATGAGAAGCATTAAATATTTAATTTATATTACGTTATAGCATAATGTTTTGTTTCCTTTACCTTTTACTACATAAGCCGATGTAATTAGTTATATATAAACTCATGTAAATAGCTTTATCCATTTCCATTTATCATTTATATACCGTTTGCATATTTGCAAAGACAATTCAATTTGAAGAGTATAAGAAATCTCTTTCAGACTTGAGTTTCAACCCCAATTTATACACACAACATAGTTTGCACTAGATGGCCTGCCAAACCAAACACAGAGAGTTTATTGTTAAAGCAATGTCGTAGACCTTTTATTTACCCGAAGGCTCCTATGCACACTTGGTGTCGCATGATCAATACTGAGATTTATAGCGCGAACCGTGATTTTTTTCCCTTTAGCATAAATATCATAATATTACCATGAGTATTAGTTAACTCACATAGTGGGGCTGCGACAAGCCTGATTAATAACATTTATATAATGTCCTTGTACATTGTATTATTGGCAAACTATTGATCTACACAATTGTCATTTCCTTTAATCGCTTTGCATAAGTATTATGTTGATACATGACGTGACTGATATAGTAATTTGGATTTGAAAAGACAAGAACGTCAGCATACCTAATCGATGATGTTATGGGTTATATGCATTATCGGTAACAAGTATTTATTACATATGCGTACTTAAATGTGTTTATTATCCCTCAAAATTTGCTACGGGAAACGAGACGTGCAGTTTGATCTTTGAAACAATCTGTTCTTTTGTAAACAATTCAATCTTCACAATAGGACAAAAATAATGGTTTAAAACCTCATTTGTAAAGGGGGAAACAAGTTTGGAAATGAAAACTGGGTACCTGACGAGTGCAAGTGTCTTTCATGGTGAGAGGGGAGCATAATAACTTTAATTAGCCCGTTGTTTGATTTAGTTTTTTGCGAGTGTTTTTGACCATGAATTATGATAATTTATAATCATGCATGTATATAATTTGCATGTATCTGAACTCGGAAAAGTATACTCTTTAATAAAATGTATATGAATCAAAGTCAGCATATCATACTAAATATATACATATCAATATATCAGAAAGATCAGTTCCAAATTTGAAATAATATAATCATGAGTCAATTCTACTTTTAGATACATGTTTTCTAAGCAAGTACATGTAGTCTTTAAAATCAGACTTAGGATGCAATAAGAACATTACTTTATGTTTTGTTATATACAAGAACGTTTTGAAAATGAATGCATTCAATGCGTCATTATTGACTTTTATTTAACATTTAGCCTATTCCCGATCAAATACTTGAAATCGAAGGATACCAAATTTTGCGAAAAGACAGGATAAACCAAAGAGGTGGTGGTGTATGCATTTACCTCAAACACAATCTGAAATTCATACGATGGGACAAGCTAGAAAATTCCGATAAAAAAACGATATGGATAACAATACGTCCAAACAAACTACCCAGGGACGTCACCAACATCACAATAGTAGGGGTATACCACCCCCGCAATCCAACAATGTCGAAATGAAGAACCATCTAGACACAGAAATAGACTATATAAGAAACAAATACCCGAATTCGGGATTCCTTTTAGTTAGCGATTTTAACCAATATCCAGACAGGTACCTTACTCACTGTCACCACTTCAAACAGACAGTAAAGTCGAGTACTAGAGAAAATAACATTCTGGATAAATGCTTTACAAACAACGAGGCACTCTATGATAGACCAAAAGTAATTTCTCAACTTGGGAAATCCTACGCAGTTTTATGTGCACCTTCAAAACACCCTAAATATGAGAAAGGTCAAAAGAAGATAAAAACGGTTAGAACCTCAGGTAAAAACGAAAAGGCATTATTCGTCCATGCATTGAAAAATACAAACTGGGCCGCTAAAAAAGTGCCAACAGACATTCGAATACTTCGACAAAGTATTTCAAACCTGATCGACACGCACTTTCATGAGAAACAAATCGTTAAGCATACGAAAGACAAACCATGGATAACATCAGAATACAAGGATCTCATCAAAAAGCGACAATACGCGTAGCATCATAGCGATTCAAATCCTCGAAAAGGTGATATCACTCACCTGTCTACCCGCAAAAGAACTGGAACGTATAGTGATACGCCACCTGCGGCAGTGCACAATACTCGCTCCAATTCGGAAATAAGAAAGGAGTATCAACAACGGATATGCTTGTTAAACTCTTACGCATATGACATACAGCGATCGACAACGGCAACAGCAAATGCCTGGTGTTTTTAGATTATTCTAAAACATTTGACCTGGTAAACCACACCATACTGCTAGAGAAACTCAAAGGATACGACATCCCGCAGTTCCTCACCAGATGGTTCTCCTCCTTCCTTACACGCCGATCGCAGTATGTACGCCTTGGCGAATTTTTATCGGACGGTGCAGTGCCTCAGGGTGCTATCTTTGGTATGGAGGCTTTTTTAGCATTGATCGACGATCTGAAACCAGCGCTCCCTCTATTTAAGTACGTTGATGATGGCACAGCGTTCGAAATTGTAAGGCAATCCAGATCCAGATTCGCAAAAGATGCAAGAGTCAATCAACGAAACGACAGAATGGACACACACAAACGATATGAAAATAAACGCGCAAAAGACCCATGCAATAATCATCTCATTTGCCAAAGAAAAACTAGACCCGCCCCCTATGGAAATCGACGGCGAGAGCATCGAACGTGTACATGTCGCAAAACTGGTCGGCCTTCACATTCAAGACAACTTGACATGGGACGTTCATATTGAAAACATAGTCAAATAGGCGCGATCGAAACTATATTTTCTGCAAAAACTCAAGCGATCAGGCGCTCCAAGCGACCATCTGATACACTTCTACAAAAGTGTAATCATACCCCAACTTGAATACGCAGCCCCGGCATGGTCATCGTCAAAAACCAAAGAACAACGATATTCTTGGGAAAGCATTCAAAAGAGGACCCTAAACATCAGTATGCCCTGACTAGAATGCAAACAGGCCCTGCAAACAACTAGACACTCGAAAGCAGGCGAGACACCATTTACGCCGAAAATTCTACAAGAAAATTATCAATCCCAATGATATACTTCATGACCTCTTGCCAAAAAAAACAGCAGATCTAATATGCCAAAGAAAAACTAGACCCGCCCCCTTCTTTCAAGCAGAATGTTATGTCTAGCTACCTCATACACCACACCTTTGGTACATAAACGAATAATTCTTATCTCAATAGTTATGTTTCGCAACTATATTTTATAATCTATAAATATTTTGCACACATCTCCAAATATCACAATATTCAACCTTCTTGGTACATGGTTTTGTCTAAAATATAAGTTAGTGTCTTAACATTTTTAAGTGCCTTAACTTGTGAAACCTTTGTTTTATGGTATTCTTCATGAAAAATCTCTAAAACATGGTTATCAGCTATAACTTAATATCGCATAGTAAACATACAGACCATTGTTTTTTTTACAATATAGGCTCAACAAATTATAGTTGATGGGATAAAACTGAACAAAATATATCTTAACACATATCAAAAACAAATTTTATGACAAGCGTTTGTAAATACCAACGAGTTAACAAGCAACGTTGATTCCCATATAACATTTTCTTTTTTTCTCTCTAAAAATATACACATTGATCTGGTTGCATTGTATACGTTATTTCGCTGTGAATTTGTTTTCATAAAAGCGGAATGTCCGGCATCAACATTGTGGACAGGTTGTACATTGGCAGATGCATCATGATCCTGCTTTTGATTATCCTTATTTTAATTACGATCGAGCCACCCGCTTGATATCAGCAGATCATTTGGCCCGTTCCGTGAGTCATACAGCATCACATATTAGTGAAAGCATTGGGGACAAGAATCTTCTTGTTTACAAAATCACACACTTTCGTCCGTGCCTAGTATTTGAATGCTTTTCGAACCATTCGCTTGATATTTGTGGTTGCGCCTCCGCGGCTCTTTGGGCCAATTCTGTAAGATGTGCAGCATCGAAAGAGTCGACTTCCTGTGAGCAGAATTCAGTCAACATCTGCAGAATATAGCGCGTGATGTGAAGTAGCTTGGCTCGTTTGAAACAACAAGCGCGCTTTGTGTCATCTGGTTCGTCTATGGGCTCACAACAGTACAGTATTTCATCAAACTGCGCTGGAAACCTTATTGGGGTTCGATATGTACCGAAAA
>LQRL01115498.1:8521-21011 GCA_001703475.1 Hydroides elegans
CACTCCCGTTGAGGCAAATTAGTCAGTGTCATTGCCATGTCAAAAAGGGAACAGAGAATGTAGGGCTTGGGATGTCCATGATGAAATACAGTTATTGTTTGGGATTGACGTGGCGTATATCTAAATTTGCTAAGGCTATTTGACGTGGTCATGCACGGAGTAATGCTTGCAAGGTCCGAGAAAATCCACGTTTCATATATTTGGTTATGGTTGCATCACAGCATAAAACGCAAAAACAATTTTACTTTATCACAACAACAAGGTATCGATCATTACCAGCTCCTCATCCTCCAACGACTTTTGGTTTTCATAAATTATTATACAAATACATGTATATACATTTATTCCATATAGTTTCAGGGTAATGTGGTTAAGTGATCCAATCAAAATCCGGTTACTTTTGGATATACACTGCTTATTATGGGTTTTAAAAGAAGTCAGCTTCGTTTGAAGCAACTGAACACCATACCTTACCCAGTGGTTATTTCCGTGATGCCTTCTGTCCTGGTTCAACTTTGTCCATCCAAAAACAACTCGGTGGCATGCAGTGACAATGTGTATTATCTTAATTAGATTATAATACGACATAGTTGCTTTAACGACAGATGCATGGGCAGTGTAAAGGCGCGCTCACGCAAAATAAAAGCTCGAAAATAATGCAGGAGAAGGAGAGAACAGGAACAGAAGAAAAGGAGAGATAAATTTCTATGTTTTATTAATAAGTGGCTTTCAAACTTTCGGTTTTCGAGCCTAAATTTTCGTGTTTTGTTTGCTTGCGTGAACGCGGCCTTATGTTACATTTTGGGCAGAACATATACAAGCCTTAAACTTTATCTTGTAGCGGATTCAGTATGAGCTAGATGCAAAGTGAACAGCAGAATGATTCAACAATAAGACAGCCATGATTTAACCGAACGCAGTAAAATCGATATATTGCCTTAACCGATAAGAGTCAAACCTCGTATAGTCCCTTTTCAGGATATAGAAAATCTCATTTCTTCATTTTATCATAAATGCACAGCGCAATAATGAGAACTGTGGTCTCATTATTAAATCAGTGTATTATGTTTTTATTCCAAACGTGTGTCTCACCATTTTAAATTTCGTCGCATGGGGATTTTATTCAGACAGTATTTTCCAGAGATTGTATTGTATAAGACAAGTTCCTCAAAAACAATATGCATTCAGTTTAAGCTCTTTCGCCCTAAAAATGACAAGCGAAAGCCGCGTTCACTCAACGAGACGGCCAACCGGAAGACATTATTGTGAAGGGCACCCCACGACCCATTTTTCAAAAAGTGGTTAAATCAACTTAAAACAACTTTATGAAGACGAAAAACAACAAAATACTCTTTTTTGGACATAACGTTTTTGCAAAAAGGTGTTCCTTTTTTCCAAGCCAGCTGAGCTGTTCCTCCTTTTCTAGCCAGCTTGGAGCAGAAAAGGAACACCTTTTGCAATAATTAAATTGTTGAATATAACTAAATCACCTATTGTAAAGAACGAGAAACTGGTTATAAGACAGTTGCAAACAATTATAATTAATTTGCAATTAATTATTCTCATAAATTATCAAAAATAAAGAAATTTATCAAAAAAGGTGTTCCTCAAACCGCCAAAATCTCCAAGCTAGAAAGAATTTCCTCAAAATCTCCAAGCCAGCTGAGATTTGGTGGGGAACACCTTTTTTTGAGGAGCAGCTCGTGGGGTACTCTTCTATTGTGCTGATTAATTGTGCGACCTTCATACTATGAGCTTAATAAGCGCTTATCATTGGCGCTAAATATAGTCTTCAAGCGTTGTCATGAGAGTGAAAACAATGGCATTATAGAAAATATCCTTAAAGGGTTAAAATGATAGATAGGTTTGACGGATGCCTTATGCGTGTCCCATCAGTCTTATTGGTGAAAATTATAAATGGTCTACTGAATATAAACTTATTTACACAATAGCTATGGTATATTTCGGGCATATGAGCATCTCGCTCGAAATCATACTTTTCAATGATTTCGTATGAAAATCTGATATATAATCAATGTTTGTAACCGCTTCATGTGATTCCCTTTTACCACCATCCATAAAAACACGGGCAACAAAATATGCACATTGCCTTCGTTATTTCAAAATAATTGACGCACGCCACATTTTCCTCACTCCCTCGATTTTACTCTTTTATTATTGAAATTCCAAATCGCAACAATGGAATACCTTTACATGTCTAGTGAGATGTAATCGAGACACAAACTGCAATTGAAGAGCTTAGAGCAAAAACATGTTTAGTGCGAAAGACATGTTTTGTAGAAAACAACACAGTCGATATTTTTTATATGTGAACTAACATTTGTACGAGTATAAAGGTCATACGACGAACATATATTTATATTGAAGAATCTTATGTTTGAAAACCCTGAAAATACTGATTTGGACCGTGTTATTCAGTGTTTTACGTGCACAAAGTAGTCTATTGCAATAAACTTGTTATTCACATGCAATTTGCCATACCCATGCAAAGTTATTTGTTTAATGGACAAATATGTCTTTTGCGATAAACATGTAAAATACCTATATTCTCTTTATAACAAAAAAGTGATCTGCATAGTGCATAAATATGTTTTTCAATAAACATGTTGAATAGTTTGTAACAAATATCTGGAACTTTCAATGCCGTTTTTCTCAAAACTATGATTTCGCACTAGACATGTTTTTGCTCTAAGCTCTTCAATTGTCCTGTGAAATGCTGAAGTGCCTTTTCCTCAGTTTGCTAACAGATCAAACTCTTGAGCCTGCGACGTCAAGACGACATTTTCAAGTGTCTTTTATAAGAAGTACTTCCAGTAAGATGTTTGCAAACATATCCTCATTACTTTCCGATGACCTTGTGCAGTGACTTTCAAGAACCTTCCCTCCAACATTGACAATGGAAGAGTACCTCACAGGCTGTTCCCAAAAAAGCTGTTCCCCACCAGATTCCAGCTGGCTTGGAAATTTTGAGGAATTTCATTCTAGCTTGGAGATTTTAGCAGATTGAGGAACACCTTTTTGATAATTTCCTCATTTTCGTAATAAATATTGAGAATAATTAATTCAAAATTGATTAAACCTGCTTGTTATTGTATAACAAACTGTTTTTTACAATGTATGATAGGTAATTTAGTTATATTCAACATTTCAATTTTCGCAAAAGGTGTTCCTTTTCTGTTCCAAGCTGGCTAGAAAAGGAGGAACAGCCCAGCTGGCTTGGAAAAAAGGAACAGCTTTTTGCAAAATTTCAATGTTCAAAAACCATCATTTTGTTGTTATTCATACTTGTTATGTCATTTTAAGGTGATTTAACAACTTTTTGAAAAATGTGTCGTGGGGTGCCCTTCACAATGGTCTTTCCGTTCCCATTTGGTAAGTCAACGTATGACGTCGGAAATACGGTGTCCGCCGAAAATGTTCCTGTCATAGACTTAAGTTTTCCAAAGATGAAATGTTTTAGCTTGGAAATATGATAAGGACAAATTTTGGTCATATTGGCTATTGTTATACGGTGTGGCTGGAAATGTCATGACCTGGATTTCGTAAAAACAGTTTGAAACCCTTTGCCAATAACAATCGCCAATTTCTGAACAACCATTTACTAGTCGCCATATAATTACAAGCATAGGTTCAACTTATTACCTTATATCATTCACAAAATTAACACTCGAACAAATATCAACAATGTTAACAATTCTTAACGTTTTTTTGACGTCGTGTGAGTTTTTAAAACGTTTACGTGTATCCTGCTGTAAGTGAATTATACGACGCCCTTTGTCCCTTTGTCTGTCTTATATCCACGTGCCATGTGTTGTAGAAGAGTCATTTTTATTACTCCCTACTTTTTAATTTGACACTTTTTGAGACTAATGGATGCTTAATAAACGGTTTGAGCTGGCACACGGAGAAGAGAAGAAAATCGAATTTCGCATGTAAAAAAATGAAAACAATACTATTTTCGGTCACACTTTAAAATGTCTATAAATAAAGATTTTGGAGATTATTTTTTGCTAGGTAATATAGGTGAAGTGGTTATGAAATAAACTGTTATTTATTTGTTTTGATTGAATTCAATCTTTTTATGAAATCACGTTATTGATATGACTTTCTTAACTATAAATAAATGCATTTTACTTTGCAAAGGTGATTTCTATATGTTACAAACTATTCTTTTGTGACATCCACAAATGTCTTTGCCAAATAAACAAGTTTAATGAATTTAAGCAAAATTTGTCTCTTTTCAAAACTGAACAAAAGGCAACAAAAAGACACCAAAAGCCTTGTCAAAAAGAGAACAAGTGATTTGAAATATGGCAAACGATGTGCCTTTTAAATACACGGCGCCTTGAGCTTTTGCTTCTGGCGAAACAAAACGTCTTTTCAATATTTCCAATTATCGACAAGTGAGATTGGAAATGTGAATGATTTGTAACAATAGCAATAGACTAAGTTGTCATGTTGTGGAACTAAAGAAAGAGAAATATGAGTGGATTTCAAATCAATCTCATATATTGTAGTTAGGCATGCGAGACGATAAATAGCTTTTAGCATTGTTGCATTGAGAGGGATTACAAGTCTAATGGTGTGTAAATTCTTTCAGTTGACTTTGTCTCATTTTCACATTTTAGCAATTAGACTAAGTTTGTCTAACGTGCTGATAAGTATAGGCTATTCGTTTTACGAGGGCGGTATGAGAATTACTAACTTGCGAGACGAAGTCGAGCAGGTGTAATTCGAAGATAGCCCGAGTTAAAACGAATAACCGGCTTATTTCCAGGTTTCTTTAGAAATTGAAGGGCCCTATAATGAACTTTTATTTAATCCTGTCACATGTAATTGACTTATTTGATTAAGAATTCATTTCTACTTGAAAAATAAGCAAATCATAATCTCTTTAACAAATTAATCCATTGGTGTCAAGATTGGTTCAGGAGTAATCATTAATATGCTTTTCCTAGTCAGGACGGTCCGCTTCTAAGCAAGTTAGTTATTTATTTATTGACCCTAAGACTTCTAAAGAACCGGGGAATAACATAAGTTTAATATACATTTCATATAGTTCATTGCAATAATTTAGGATCGACCGTCCATACAAACAGCCCACTCGGCAAGACGTCATCGGACGTCGAGAGGACGGCCTAATTTGGGCCCGTACGTAAGTTTTCCGGACGTCCTTATTCGTCGCGAACGTAGAAAAGACGTTGCATCGACGTCGCGTCCGAATCGGACGTACGAATGACGTTCTACGGACGCCGGGACGTAAAAGGACGTCCGGAAAACTTACATATGGGCTCAAATAAGGTCGTCCTCTCGACGCCATGTCCGAATAAGACGTTCTATGGACGACCCTTGCCGAGTGGGAGGGGTTCATTGCCATATTATTGTGTTCAATGCCTATACTCAATTTTGAAATAAATGAAAACATACTATCTGAGCAAATCAAAGTGTTGAATCAAATAAACTAAAATTTAATTTCGTTACTTACATGTAGCCTAGGTCTATTTTTTTTATATTAATGAAGAAATAACGTTTAAAGGAATATAATAACAATTTTTATTACAAATTTGTTCATCTTACGTACATCATTAAATATCACCTTTTGTGTCGGAACCAATTAAATTGGTACATATCTTTAAGCCATTCATGATTCATTCAAGGATAAAAAATATAGAAACATGATCCGCAACTTTAAAAATTTCAAACTTTACATCTACAACTTGTCAACATGTCACGATGTTGCTAATTGGATTTTTTCTTATTCCTCCTTTCCATTCGACCAGATGTCACATGACGTCGAAAACGTTCCATGCAAAACAACGTCTTTGCGGCGTCATTTCACTTTGTGAATTTGGAGGACAATGTTTTGAAAAGCCAACGCGGACATATACAGGTCTTCACTGTAAAAGACATGTCGATATATAACACTTTATAACATGACTTCCTAAGTTCTCACCGTTATAACAACGTCACGTAGCGTTGTTTCGACATACTTTGTATTAGTATGTCCGATAGCATAGTTGAACATCAACTGCTGTCTTCATTAATAAACATCTCCTGTACATATGATATTTAACATTTTCATCACAAGTTTATTCAGTTCTAATTAATGTTTGACATCTAAAAGACAGTTCATTCTACCTGTATTTTGATACCATTTTGAATTCATTTTGAGCATTTTTAAGAGACATTGGTAATTACAGTTTGACAATGAAATATCAATAAAATAAACAGGGGCGTCATTTGATACTTACAATGTATTAGAGCACTCCAAAACTGTATGCGTATATGTTCAATTTAGCTTTGGTTAGCTTTTAAATAGTTTTTTTTTTCGTTTTCGTCCCCGGCCCTCTTGCTGCAATGATGCACCTTTATTTTGCATCGTTCTGACGCATAAACGTTCAATTAATTAAATATCTCACTATTGTTGACGATATATTTTTCAATCTAAATTATTATTAATGAATCATAAGATAATATGAATACTCACAATGTACATTGTAAATGATACGTGTATCCCCACATGTGTAATATGGTACGGACACGCATTTGCAAAATTTTTATGCGATACTGCGAAATCAAAAAAAATATATATATATATAGTAAGCATAGCAATATTTCGATTACTATATTTTATTAGTGTTTTGCAGTTTCGCAAGAGCATGTCAGGATCATTAAACGTTGGATATCCATGTTTTGATTTTTGATAAATTCATTTTCATGTATTTTATTAAACGAAATAACCATTTAATTTACAAATGCATTGTTCATTGAGTAATAAATCACTCACTTCAAAACAGAAATCAGTAACTCGTAATTATACTAACGCGTGGTCTCTAGTTAAACTAAATATAATTCACATGTTGTAATACATTTAACAGCTGCTTTTACTTATTCAATTTCATTGGCCTCAATAATTGATTGTTACATATGACATCTGCTTCTGCTATAAAACAGTCTTTTAACAAAGCGTATTTTTAGATCGACACAAGTCGAACATAGCCGTCCTTTGTTCTATTACAAGAAACGTTTGATAATCATATGTTTATTTATCATTTATATGATTTTTAAAATTTGGTAGATTTTTCTTCTTTTAAAGCATTATTTTCTATTTGTGATATTTTGCAATTGAGCTTTTCTCATGCTTACTTCCGCAAACACCTGTATTTTTTAACTTTGAACCTTAGAACATTTTGAACGCATGCCATAGATTGTGTTCGTATCGAAAAAAGACACTTGTCCATCAACCTAACATACCTCATTTTTTTAAGAGCATCATGCGACTCGAATGAATTATTTGGAAAGAAAAATGCAATGATCACACATGATACCTTCATCTAAAAAATATCACGTTATTTTAAATATATAAAAGATATGCTGTTTACAAGTGATATTTATCATCTTTCGTGAGTTTAAACGCGTTTTTCATAAAATTTAGAATTTATAATCTTCAACAGAGGACTCCACTGTTCGAGGTATATCACTTGTAAACAGCATATCTTTTAGGTTCAAAGTTAAAAAATACAGGTGTTTGCGGAAGTAAGCATGAGAAAAGCAGGTGACTTCCCTGACCACTTGTTCGTGACTATTGTGACGTAATAATTGTTGTGACGTGTATGTTATGTTTTATTTATCAATAACTATTGCGCAACGATAACGTTATTTTATGCATTATCTTTTTTCTAAAGGACCAATTTTATTTAGTTAGAACATAAAATATGTATAAGAATCAAAAGTAAACACTTTATAAACTTTCTACTTCTAAATAGCATTCGAATAAATTTTGAACCTTAGAACATTTTGAACGTCATATCCATCAAGCGTTCAAATGGACGTTACCATTAGGCCTACCATTATGGGGACATGTACCTTAATTGATATTTCAACTTTGAACATTTAGAACATTTAGAACATTTTCGAACATTACCAATCCTTGGACATGAATGCACTGTTCAACCATGCATGAACCCTTATCATCCTCCGACAATGGTCATCTTCATAAAATTTCAGTAAAACACACAGCCAACACTTTAGGGTCGTTTCGCAGTCAATCCAAATAAAAAGGAGTCTATTTTATTAAGGGAGAACCTATGTGTCCTTTCAAAAAATGAAACGGTATTTTGTCAACCCCTCCGTTTTATAAAGACTGCTGTTAAATCTACAAAGAGAGAGGGCTTAGCTCTGAATCAAATATGATGTGCATCTTCTTAAGTGAATTAAAGCAGTGCTCTTGGGTTCATTTTTTATTTAACGTAAACATGTAGTAGTGAAAGGGAAATTTTTGAAACGGGACATCATTAAATGATTGAAACCCTTTCAGTGACAACCGCATTAAAAAGAATACTTTCTTTGATGATTTTGTAAATAAAATTAACAATATCGCATCCATAAATTTATGGATCAGGAGTACCCAGCGATTTATTCGGTGAAATATCTATTCGGCTTGGAAATCTAACTTGCTGGCATTTTTACAGAATAGAATAGATATGACAATTGCCTTTTTGTTTTATTTCAAGAAATTGGGTCAATAGGATGCAATCATATCACTAAATAAACACAGTTTTAGGTAAATCAGGGGTTGAATATGGGAACATACTAGTTTTGGTTGACTTTCAGAGAGGCGTGAAATATTCAAGAGTATCTATTCTTGCTGGCAACGGTTTGCTGGCAACGATTTTCAGGCTTTCCTGGCTGGCAAACAAAGAATAAATTTTTCAATTAAAGGAATAATATTTCACCATTTTAAGCTGCAAATGAATTCGTCTCATAACAAAATAAGCCACATTAGACACATTTCTAAAAAATCTTTCGTTGGGTACTCCTGATGGATAATATAAACCACTCTATGTTTATGTTTCGTGGATAATTAATACTAATGAACTAATCCCAAGTAATTATATCGGACAAATTGTATCAACAGCAGGATAAAAAATTTGATATTTAAAAATAATTTGAAAAAATGATGCGACAGTACAAATTAAATCAGCGTTTCCACATTTATTATTTTGAAATGTCATTCACAAATTATCATCAAACAGATCAAATAGATGCACTCTGAATCTTTATTTATATTGAAATGTGAGTTATCTTCAACAATCGAACCGCGCGGGAAAAACAATGAACATCTATTCACCAAGCAGTGAGTAATCGCAGAAAACTCACCTGGCAGTTTATACCTTGACGTCTGTCTCTGAAACTCCACAGCTCCTCCCCCTCCCCCACTCTTTATAGAGGGGACACAGACCTTCACTCAGGTAGCTCTATTGATTCCGTTTGGCGCAGCTCTCTGTCTCAATGCTACATAGCAGCTGTGGAACTAAAATCTGAACGGTATTCATTCAACCGTTCCTACCTTTTACGCTGCATGCATTTGTGCGGTGTCATTGATTATTTGTTTTTCAAAACTGGCGCTGCATGAAGACCACAAATAAAATGGAATAAAATAACACGTTGTTTGTTCCGACCGACGTTTTATTATGATTAAATATGATGGATATGGAATATGTGAATAGGCGAAAAAGGCAGTTTTTTACGGAAAATAGAATTCGTGGCATTTAGTGGTCAAATAGTTTGACCATACATTCTTGCACTTTTATTTGAAATTTTATTACTTGCTGTTTTCGTGATATAAATAAGAAAACACATTTGTTAATTTGAATAACCAAGGATAAATAACTGAGACATGATATAATTTGGATAATTTTTACCAGGATAATTATTTATTTATTTAATATAAAAAGTGAAAGCAGCATTACAACTAGTATATGCCCTTTGAAATAACATGAATACGGAATACATTCATAATTACACAGGTTAGTTGAATTAGTTGAATATCACGTTAAGAAAAAGCCAGTGTTGAATTCAAACAGAGCGTGAGAGTTTGTCATTCACTGAGTTCTGTCATCCCCATGTCAACACCTTATTGAGGAAAACACGAGAGATTCATAATTACACCCTAGTTAATGTTGATGTAAACCTGTGATTAACAAAAGGCTTATTGCCCCTGAAGGCAATACAGCTTTTTTCTTATTATATGACCTGGATTTTATTTCAATAACATTGACAAATATAATATTTGCTTCCCGCAATAAGAAACCGCATTTTCGTTAAAGATATAAGAGACTTGATAAACCATCTTTAGCACTGATTTCTGGGATTTTCAAAGGGTGATTAAAAGGTAATATTCTTTTATTTGATCATATTTTGATTTTCTATTTTATAATATGTAGGCTATTTTGTTTTTTAATATAACACTGAGATGAACATGCAACTTTATGAGTTTTTTTCAATAATTTAAGTCGGTATCAAAAGACACAAAAGTTGTGAGAGAAAATCCTATTTTACCCTTTACTGATTTTATCACCAGCGAAAGAAAAGCCATTTCTAAAAAAAAATAAGAGCTTTATAGTTTTATGTGGAAAGACCATTTTTGCCCTGCTGGAGACGTTTATAGTTTGGGAACCTTAAAAGGGTTGTACCTTAAAATGCACCTTTTTTCTGTTAAGCAATTATATTTATTATATGCGCGCCGCTTTGTGTTACCAATATGATAATGAAACCAGAGCAATAAATGTCGTTATATTAACTAACATTAAACGTGTCCTAGTGAATATATCATTCTTTAGTTCTCCCCGGTGGCCGACTATTCAAAAAGAAAAGGATATTTATGAGTATAATTTGATTAATTTTACCGCTATATTAGTATGAAACTTGCGAACCGATATGAATGCAAGTTTTTCGTAGGTACATTGTACCAAACACATGTATGTGTATAGCAAAATGAATTTTCTAAGCACTTATAATATATTTTGCAACGAAGTATCTATATCATAGAAAACGTAAAAATGTTTGATATGATACCGAGAAAGTGATATTAACTTTTCAAACCATTATACCATTTCGTTATTTTTGACGCACGAAAAGCTTAAGTCAGAAAATTATTTTCCGTTAACAGACGCGAAGGATGTCTTTATGTTTATTAAAGAGTGAGTAATTTTGCTGAATTAAGAAGATGATATCTTTATCAATAAACATGGAATCTCAAAATTATTAACCAATAGCGTTGCTCATCTGGGCTTTTTGGTACTATTCACTCAACCAAAGCATTTGTCGCCTATAACGCCATGGTACCTTTCATTTATAAAACAACCAAATGAATATTTCACTCAATATTAGTTTAACTCGACAATTAAAACGAGTCCTTTGCTTTAACGAGCCGAATGGACTGGAAAATGCATCTTATCTATTATTCAGGCAATTATCTATTTAGCTATAGAAACAAAAACGCTATAGAAACTGGGATAAGTTATGTCCATGGAAGGGATTCGCTAATTGCTCTATTCGTTATTCATCTATGACTAAGTTTTGACATTGAGGATTTCGACCGAAGAACTATGAAAGGGTCCCCTATGAAATAAGACTATGAATAAACCGGATGTGACGCATTATGGAATCTGGACGCATTCGGAATCTAGCTATTCGATACGAAAACCAATCGTAAGGATACATGAAACATCAAATTAAATGTTGAAAAACAAATCACATGACATGAATCATAAGCATTAGATATAGACTCGCATATCGCAATAAAAGCAGTTCAAAGCGTCGATAAAGCAAGAATTTCACAAACAAGGGGCCATAGATTTCATCTGTTGACAGTTTCTATTCTTTCGATGTCGATTAAAGCCACGTGTAATAGCGTTTGAATATAGCGCCTATATTGTGTTTCCAAAAAAAGATGGCAACACAATATTCGCGTTTAAAAAATGGGCTCTCGCGACTTTTTTTGCGACATCTGCGAATTTATTGATTCGATTATCTAGGTAAAAAGAATGCTTAATTTTCATTTTGTTAGATTGTTTTTTTTGTATCTACGTTGCAACATATGTCGAGTTGTTCCTCGTTAATTTAAATTGCTGAGTGAAAACTACACTTTCTACTTATAAAAAGGTCGAATCAATATAATGATCAGAAAACAAATCGAAGATACAAAGAAGATTCGTATTTCTTTCCGAATGAAACTGCTTTAAATAAATGCCTCGGTCTGAATGTATATCGCCTCAGTCCTAGAACAATAGTAGAACAATGCTATATTTACAGTGGTATTGTTAATTAATTAATGAAACATAATCTTATATGCGGGTATGTTATTTCTTATTGTATATGTGGCAGCGAAACTTTAATTTAAGCGAAACTATAGTTTCGCTAGCGAAAGATTAATTTTTCTGATGATGTTGGAAAAAATAGTCTATTTAAGATACTTTAACAGTCAAAGTTTAGGATTTGACCTAAAATCATTATGTTGCATGTATCTTTTGATCCAATTATGTGTATTATTCGCCGGTTCTTTAGAAATCTTAGGGTCAATAAATGAATAATTAACTGGCTTAGAAGCGGACCGTCCTGACTAGGAAAAGCATGTTAATGATTACTCCTGAACCAATCTTGACACCAAGGGATTAATTTGTTAAAG
>LQRL01115528.1:7057-19644 GCA_001703475.1 Hydroides elegans
CAATGATTAAATGCTCTGATTTATCTTTTCATGTTTCACGTTTCTTTAAAAAACGGTCAGATATACAGTGTTATTTCACTGTGTGTTTGCATTTATTCGTTTATGGTTTGAGCGTTATCGTTTATCATTTTACCCGTGTGTTTTGTTCATACATCTAAATGTTGTTCGTTTTTGCGTTTGATGTTTGCGGTTGTGCGTGTATCAATTATTGTTTATGCATTTGTCATAAGGAGTAAGAAATGCGCGCAAACGTATAGGTAAAGTGTACTGATACTAACCTGATGATGGTGGTAACGATACGTATCATGGAAGATAGGTACATCTCCTACCATACTCTGCGACATTATATTTTATCTAGAATTAAAGCTATATATACCTTTTGACGTGGTATGTGATAATCAACAGAAGCGGTTTTGAAAATGTTAAATAATGCAGTGATTTTCAGTCATAGACACGAACAAAAAAACATAAAATATAAGAAAATCATAATACGCACGTTAATTTTCTTTTCCATTGTTAATTTTCAACGAAGCATTACCATCCTTCTAAATATAAACCCCTCCCCTTCTTACGGCGTTAATTTCTGCCTTTCTTGCACTACTCAAAAGGCTCTTAGAACAATTTCCGGAATTGTCTTTTTTCTGACAGGTCGGGTCAATGAGTCAGGCGAAGGGATAGAAAAACGAAAGGGCGATAACCCTTTTGGGTAAACGACGTCAAGGGCAAGCGACGTCAACGCGACGTTGCATGTTAATGTTGTTTAAATTTCCTTAACACATTTTTATTTATTTATTTGTCCATGGGTGACACATCATGCTAAGCAATTAAACCATGGAGGGAAAAAAACTTGTTATATTGCCAGGAAGTGATGATACTTAGTATTATAAGATATGATCGTTCTAATATGAATAATTAAAAGGGATATAAACAGCGGAACAATTAGTTCCAAGATAAATATACATGTAAGAATCATAGGTATTATACGCATCTAATCTGCGGAACGTTTAAGCCTTTTGGACTTAAATGCGCCGAGGGAAAACTACTTTTCCATTGTTGAAGGGACGTATGATAAGTCAAGGGTCCGTAACGCCCGGTCTTCGGTCGAAACGTTCGGCGGTTTGAAAGTGGTCATATTTCATAACACAAAAAAAAACAGGTTACAGGCATTCTAAAATACCAGTTTTGGGTACGGACAAAATAAATAGCGGCGTCTTTAATCTGAACATATCGACCAGTGTCACAATTTTAGCATTTGGTATGCGTCAAAACGATGGGAAGGTATTCGTTGCATGGCAAATACATATATTACGCTAGATGAACACATATTAGTTTTCTTCATATCCATGTACAAATAAATATGAATAAACGGTCAAAACGCAACCAATATACAGTATTTCCTAAGAAATCTCTTTCTTTCACTTTTTTTTCTTAACCAAAATGTATGCATCTTCTTTTATTATTAGACCTATAAGGCCGCGGTAACCTATCAAGACGCAATTTACCCTAAACAAATCTTGTAATCGCTCACTATACATTTTTCCCAATTCGATATTCGGTAAAATACGGGTTGTACGTACACTATATCTAGCTAACTTGACACTTCTAGTTTGCTTTTGTATTCTAAATTCACATATTTATGCCTTGAATTTTAGACCTAGGCCATGGTAACCTATCATGGTGGTAACCTATCATGACGCATTTGACCCTAAGCAAATCTCGTAATCGCTCACGTCACGTGATACATCATCCATATTGAGCATAAGCGACAGATGTCGGGAGAAGTTTTGCCGCTTATAACAAGCATTCGTCTTCTGTTGTCGCTTCCCAAACGAAAAGACGTCGAGCAACGTCGAGTTGGTGTTCCCCTATCCTGGTTCAAATTAGATATGCATGGACGTCATGTTTCGTCGAGTAAGAAGTACGATTCCATCGACTTAACGACGCGACGAAGTATGAGGCAAAAAGAATGTAATGTCGACGCCGATACGTAAACGGACAAGGGTCATTGCAAGAAAGTACTATCAACGTCATGTCCGAACACGACGAGGTACAAACATTGTAAAAGGGGATTCTATCAAGTATTTGTCTTTCGTTGTAGAAGGAGAACGACTGAGGAGTAAACGGAGGTGTTAGGGGAATTGAAGGAATCGACAAAACACATGGTTGGAGATGGATGGATAGTTGAGGAGATGTTATGAGGTGGTTCTTTAAAAGCTATGTTCATGTATTACTGATGAAGGTGATAAGGCTTATGAATAGCCGCGATCCAAACAATTGAAGTTTCATTATTTATAATTCGGCATTGCGATAGCGATTCATCATTGTTTCTTCTTGTAACAAATATATTCAAACTTATCATTTTGTTTAGAAAGTCAACCTTTTATCACCGAAAAGCGCTATCGTCGTTTTCTATGGTGCCATTAAATATATCACAAGCCGATATATGTACGATATATGGCACTCTCCCATGTTAATCTTATTATCCGTGTGATATACACGAATACAAGCTCGAAAATCTGGTTGAATGATGTCCTGTCTTGTTCTAAAAGTCTCGAAGATACCTCCTAGTGCAAAAACGTCTCAAAATTACTTTTGACTTAAGTCATAATTTTCACCCGTTTTACTGGTTTTGGAAAAGTTTGCGATATAATTCTCTTTGCGTTGTTTTCAATGATTTAGTTAATTTGGGAAACTATGAATAGGCGATTCTCGGATATTTCCGGTGAAAACAATGACAAACCAAAAACCAAAAAAGCGTTGCCAAATTGAATGTATCCATACCCATATATACCTGTATATACATCTTCTCAATGAAATACGACAAATACTCTTGTATCACTTTTTAGAAAAAAATATATTTCTTTTCAAGGCGCTAAAACATTTTTCAAACATTTCCGAAATGCAATAATTGATAATGCATTACAAAAACAAAAACAAGCTTAAAAACTGAAAATAGAAACTACTTCTAAACGACTGCCAAAAATTGAGCAACTATGTAATTTCTGTAAATAAGGAATTACTTAAACGACGGATCATGCTAGGAAATAATCATGCGGATAAAACTAGTGTTATGTTTTTAAAGTTACGCATAGATAAATGCAGGGTATCAATATGTAATTTACCAAACATAAAACAAAACCACTGTGTTCCTTAAGTTAATGTAACTTATAACTGTTTTATTTTAAAGTTATTGACTCTACCTAACATCGTACGAGTGTTGCGCGACAATATGTATGTCTTCGCCTGCTGGTTGAACCAATATGTCTTCCCAAAACAATATTGATTTAGGAGAGACATATTGGCACGGTCGGGACGACATATTGTTCAGATCAGGAAGACATGTTTGTTTCGGGAAGACATATTTTCATGTCAGCGGAAAGATATATCGGAATGCAACATACAAGAATGTAGCAATGTAGCTTGCGTGGCTTTTTTTGTTTGAAGCATTACTATATTCGTGAAACCTTTTGTGGCATAATAACATGTCATTATAAATAATTCCATGAATGGTATTTTCAATTGCAAACTGGCAACGAACGAGGAACCATCTAATTATAGAAACCTTTGATGAACCTTTTGATAGATATTCCAACGGCTAGCTATGACCTGCAAAGGAATGTTATGTGTTGATCGTGCGTACTGCTAACATTCCCTTAATAATACCATAATCACATCTTTGGCAGCTAGAGTAATATAATCAAACAGTAAAATCATTATTGTTTGTTGATACAGATAATGGGCACAAAATTGATCGAATATTTAGTGTATTTAGTTGCGATGAGATCCTTCGTTTTATTAAGAGATCCATAGTAATTCGTCGATGAATTTTTAAACAATTATTTGTAAGGAGTTTTCTCGTTAATCTATCTTGCAAGTCAAATCAATTCAAAGTCTTAAGCGAAAATAAATATAAATATGTTGAATATTATATGTACTGTAAAAACTATCACCCCGTACTTTTATATATATAAGATAATCTTTGGTCGCGTTTACGTAAACAAAAAAGCGTAGATGAAAACTCGAAAACCGAAAAGTTATCCCTTCTGTTTATGTAAAAGGCGCGCCTTTTAATACAATTGACGCGTTTTTTTGTGTGTGTGTGAACGCGGCTTATATGCATCTAGGGCAGTGTAACTTGAGGAATTCTTGCTCGTTTTTGATTGCCAGCTTCAGGTTTTAGGATTAAATCATGCGTGAAATCACGTCGCGTTTCTTGGTCTCAATTTATATGTTTTCTCATCTGATGGTCTCACGTGAGTTTGTAAGGTATCCGGTAATTGCTTTCAACAATGTGAATAGCTTATTTGAGAAAACAAATCGTTTCGTCATGAAATTTAATGGTTTTCACGATCGCTTCGAAACTCCAAAAATATGTCTATTATATAATCCCTTTTCTCATTCACTCTACATGAATCTCGCTTTTCTATACCGGTATCTACCGTCTATATACCTTTTAACTTTCGAATTATCCATCACTTTATCACTTCCCCTCCACTTCTAGGAAATCATAACGAGTAACAAATTATATTTATGCCTTTTGTCCTTCTTTTGTCTTTCTTTCCTTTTTTTTCCGAATATTAATTTTCTATGTGTATCGCCTTATATTTTGTTGAGCAACTATGTCGCACCCTCGTATTTTGATTTTGCACGTGAAATGTGAACGTCACTTATTAAATTAATCTGACATTTGGATGGTTAATAAAATGATAAGTAGATCGAGTTGAAAAATATCAACAATGATATCTAATGCCTTAAATAATGGGCTTTCAAAATATATTAAAAAGAAATTAAGACTTTGAAGACAAAAATCTATCCATCGTATGCCCTACTTCCGGAGCATTTTTCTTATATAAGTTGCACATGGTCCTTATCACTCCATTCTTATATTATCGTTTCTAAATGGGTTGTATCTCTTTTTTCGATATTATGCTGTCCTTAAATTGTGCCTTTTTCTGAAGGTCGCCTCAAATTGTCATTATTTTAATGGCAAAAGCCATTTACTCACAGTGAGTGTTGCATTGTTAGTCTTCCAATTTTTCAAACTGTCTAGCTGCAAAATTAGTTCTCACTGCAGGTGTAACATCTTGATATGCAAGTGTCACAGGGATACTGTCAAACGTTAATATTTTGACACCGCCCTTCTGAAAATGTACTTTAAAAACGTTTATCATAATTTATGTAATGAATATGAAACCATTACAAAAATAAAACTGCCTAGGTATCTTGTGTCTTTTTTCGAGATTTCGAAAATTATTTGAACCCTAAGTTTGACGAACGTCCTTTTACATATATAAGACACATCAGAGATTGACATATGCACTTGTAACGTTGAAGTTCAGACGTTTGCAACAACATTAACAACGTAAAACTGAACCATATGTTTATCACCAGTTATAACGTCAAAGCATACAGTCGCGCGTATTCCTAACCCAACAACTGTAACGATAAACGATAACCGATAACCGCAAAAACGATAACTGATAAACGATAAACGATAACCGCAAAAAAAACCTATAAGCTATAACCGAACAACTCAACAACTGTAACGATAAACGATAAACGATAATCGCAAAAACGATAACCGATAAACGATAGCCGATAAGAATTGTGTCCGGTTAGGACCGCGCGCCACTGTAGTTGCAAACCCTAAACATCCAGCTCCATCCACATAAGCCTATATTGAGTTAGCACCTTCTAACAAGCAAACCATAAATTCTAAGACGTGGATCGCATGTTTTACTCAAAGGATTAAAACGAGGGTCTTTGAATCCCATCTTTGTCCCACAGTTTGTTAAAAGCAATCACCGGATATTATACAAAGTCACGCGAGGTGAGGAACCTTAAGCGGCCGGGAAACAAGACTTACAGAGAAACACCTCAAAATAGATGGTGACCAAAAGAGCGCAGGAATAACGTCAGTTGCTCCCGAACGGCAAAAAGTAACTTGTAACACGTCGAAATACGTTAGATCTTGTAGCTTGTTGCACGTTAGTCGGTGATGCGAAGAAATAGAAAAGTAGTAAAAAAACTTATTATAATTCAAACATATAAAGCCAACAAATGTCACCTTAACGTTTTTTGTTTTTATAATTTCTAGCATAATCTTAAATATTAGGGTTTTTAATGGCAGGCATTTTGTGGAACGTTTTATATAATTCGGCGAATGTTCTTTGTATTTATTTCTCCGTGGGATTACGTCAACTGTTCCCTGTGAACATGATTGACTAGTTAACTGGTTCAGCAAAGGTTTTGCGCACTTCAGTTCGTTAAATTTACTGATTTAGTTTCACACATATAAAGGGTTGCGTCAAACGCTTTAAGGGATTGAAGGTTATACTTACTAGATTTGTAAATAAAATGTTCTAAAGTGGACTATATCCTGTATCAGTCCCCATATGGTCGAATTCCTAAACGAAATAACTGGCATCATAGTGATTTAAGCCATTTGACCGGATAATAGGGGAATATTACTGGACAAAGCCCAAAAAAGAAAAATGTAAGAAATCGTGAAAAAAGATGAAGAACACTATAAACATTGTTAGCAAAATAACAAAATAACCTTTGAATATCGTCAATTTTCTATGTCTACAAACGATGATATCACGATTCAACATGGCACTGAGCAAATTTTCATGTGACTACATTTATTATATACATTGAGACTTCCAAGAGATAAGAAAGCAAGGGTGTCCTAAAACCAAGTAAAATATGACAATTCGTTAAGAAGCCAATATCAATGATATGTCACTGCATAAGTGACTTCGTATTATATTTAGACGTTATCGTCTGGGTTTAACAATAACCACAACAATAATAATAAATCATACATATAATATAATAATCAACAAAAACACAGATTGAAAACGGTTTGACTAATAACAAAATACTGGACAAAATGGTTTTCGTTTTTCAGTGTATATTCCCGATGTTCATAACCCAGCATTATGCTGACCAGGATTTTGCAGATTCAAAAACTCATAAACAACCCATACTGCTCCGACCCATTCGCATACCCTTATACACCTAGCATTGCCATCGATATACACATGTATTTCGTCGTAGCAACGTTAGTCTAAGGACCAGGCCATATTGGAACATTATTAAACTTTGTTCATTACAAACCATGTTTTCTAATCAATGTTAATGGGAAAATTAATAAACGCGCCTTGCGTTTTAAAACAGCATTAATGTAGCGTTTTAATTTTTCCATAAGAAATACATTTCGGGAACACAGTTTGTTAGAGACAAAAATGTCCGATGCGGTCAGACACTTATAGCCATTTGAGCGTGACATAGGAGACATACAGGTCCATTAACGGGCCAGATTCCATAACACACATGAAGCTCGTTAGAGGGTGGTGTCGTAAATAGGTGAAAAGCAATTCATTACCAACAATCCTAAACTCCCATCTTCCACCCCATCACTTAGCTTCGTTTTATTCCGACTAGCTTCTGTAATTCTAGTCCGGGAATGGTCACAGCTCGATCCTTTGGTCAGTTGACCGACAGTCAGGATTCAGAATCTGTGACTTTCGAAATATATTTTCTTATGAAAGAGTCAGCCAAGTAAAAATATGTATTCCAATTTTTTACTTTAAACTATAGAATATGAAATCCATGCATGTATAAAAGGCGAATAACAGTTAAAAGAGTATAAACAAGAGCAACTGTTTTAAACTGACCCTTCATGTCTATAAACCCATGCCATAAACATCCAATCACTGAATCACATATCATATGTCCGCGAACTTTTCCCTTATGGGCCTTTGGACAAATTGGACAATTGACCACCAATCAGGATTTGTTACAATGGTATTAGGAGAGTTGATGCCGGAGGGAGTTATCAAATGTTAGCTGAAATGTGACACTTATAGCAGGAATGAGCGGGTGTTCGGTCCTTCTGGTTAATTTCGGGGTTAAAGTTTGGCTACATGCTGCTGTTTAAACAGACGTGTAAGGCCGTGCTTACATACAATGAGCGATTTTCGTCGCCACTTGCGACTTTCACTGTTTTCCCAGTAAACAAGGAAACGGAATTTACACGTTTATAATACGTTTTCGATTTCGTGTTTTTCACGTTTTTTCGTAACGTTTTATTCACGTTTTTATGTCCATCACGAATTACGTGTTTATTTCGTTTCCTGAAAACGAAATAAAAACGTATTTTGCACGTTTCTAGAACGTTTTCATAAGGAAAAGAAAACCGTAATAAAAACCACTTTTAAACTTTTAGGTGCTACTAAAATCACAATTGTCGTGATTGAATTTGCATCGTTAAATAAAATTGTATAACTTAAAATCCTATGAGCTGAATTTAAATATATACACATAAACATATTCATATTTAAAAGGAAATAATATTGGAATCGAATTTCATTACAAACTTAACTGCTCTGAGAAAAAGGGAAATTTTACATAATCAAAAAAGCTCTTTCGGGCTTTAATTCACAAAGTGTGACCGAGATATATATTGAAATGCATTGTCTATCGATCTTGCTCAATATCTTTTATTATTAACAAATAAACTTATAAAAACAATCACTTTTGAAAATTATCATAAAAATCAAACTTTTATGAACCATGAATTTTAACCATGTTTCTAGTCACATGTTCCTATATCAGCCACCTCCCACATCCTCCCTTAGAAACAAAATCACTTACCCTATCATATTATCATTTCAATTCATATTTCAATAATATTGTATAACTATGTAAATTCGATTTTTTATTGATTTTGTAAAAATCCTCCTTCAGCGCATTTGATGTATATGCCTCTGGAAAATCATACACCTTGTGAATATACATTTTCCCAGGGCTTTCAAACACTAAGTTGCATTATAATAGACAAAATAATCCCTTATGATCCATATGGTTAGATTATCATTAATAAGTTCCTTATTATCTTGCTTTAATACACATTTTGTAATATTAATATATTTATTGATGTTTCCTTTGCTCTCATTTTGTTAGATAAACTAAACATTTCTAGCAATATTGATGACGCGCACACAAAACTATGACGTCACGTCATTTTTTGGATTTAAAAAACGTTTTTATATAGTTATAAAACACGTTTTAATAACGTTTTTCGGAAACGTGTTTTTATCGTTTCAAAGTTACCTTAAACAAACTTTAAGATAAACACGTTTAAAAAAAAGTGTTTGACACTTAAATAAAAACGTACATAAAACGTTTTAAAAAAGAATTTGGAAACATTCTGAATAAAAACGTGATAAAAACGTATTTGATGCCTTGGTTAGTATGTTACCAAAAATGCACCGATAGAAAACGTGCAAAATACGTTTTTTTGTTTACTGGGTTCTTTGTAGGACTTTGAAATTATTTTAAGAAAAAAAACCCGTCGCTCCTAGCGATTTCAAAAATTTGTGATTACATTTAAGCGATTTAAAAAACCAATCTAAATAAATGCTATATTTTCTTTGAGGAAATGACCGATTGTTTGATACGTCGCTAGGCGCGATCATTGTCGCAAGTGGCGATTCTCGTCGCAAGTAGCGATAAGTGTCAAACAATGCAGTGTAAAATGCATGGGAATGTATTGAAATACCAAGATAGATTGTGTATGTAATCACTAAAAACGTTGCTAGCGATTTAATGTAAGCAGGGCCTAATGTTAGGATTTGATATTGCTGGGGCCAGCCCAACAGAGATTATCGGCGTAGATGCTTAGTATATTTCGAGGCTTATCAGGATTGTCGAATTGAAAATGGTACATTTTGACAAAATTATTTAATGTCTGCTGCTTCTACAAGATGTCTAATGTCTGCATTTTCTTAAATATTCCTTAAATATATTGCGAAGTGGAAAACCAGTAAACGTTGGTATGTACAATTCCTTTCTGCAACAGAGGATTTCTACCTCGGATCCGTTGTCCCTCTAAGCATTTTGCTCGCTAAGCCCCCTTAATTGAAGTGATAAAACGTTTATATAGATAGGTGGTCCACCAACCATTTGACTGTCTCGCAACCTTATTTTTCTACCTTGTATCCAGTGTCCCTATATAAGCCTTTTGCTCTTTTGCCCATAAGACCATTTTAAGAGCCAAACACAAAGCAGCTTTCATCCATCAGAACAAGTAGACAGTCATTATGTCCAATTCTATAAAATGAAGTCCAAAATTAACGTGAGCACAATTTTACGTTTACAGTACATTTGACTATTAACAAACATTCCAGTTCCTTTCCAAACGCCTCAATTACGTAAAATGACGTAAGCAACATAAAAAGGACGTCCTTATGACGTTTCTGCCGAGATGGAAAACCGTTTCTATGTAGGACAAGGTATACCTGTAAGCTTTTTGCTCTTTTGCCCATAAGACCCCTTATGAGCCCCCCACACAAAGCAGCTTACAGCCATCAGCACAAGTAGACAGTCATTATGCGGGTGATCAAAAGATCAGAAAAAGATCAGACTTCCTGAATTTCCGTTTGCTGACATATCAGAGGCTTATTAGAAAGTAGAGCACAATGAAAAGGTTGCGAATTAAATAAATTCATATTCTGGACTGGTTGTGAATTATTTCCCGTTTAAAGAATAAATGAATGGTTTCAAACTTGCAGAAATACACTGAAAAATTATGTTATCGCCCTAAAATCTGTAAATTGATTTACATGCAGGAGACAAAATCTCAGCAGGTTAGTACGCCATCTGAAAGATTATTTTGATTAAAACATAATGTATATGATATAAATACGGTCTTAATAACTGTCAAATACTACGCTTATGGCTCTTTCTTGCACCCATCCTTTGTAACTCATAAAATTAACGATCTCCAAAGAATTGCCAACAAATACATGTACGCTGAGCCAATAAAGAAAATGCGATGATTACTTGAATCAAAGCTGCAAGGTCAAATACTAAATGAGTTGGATATGCTTTAAAACGTTATTAGTGATTGATTAAAAAATATTTCATAGGTTCGTAATTTAAAAGGAATTGCTCTATGAAAAGCTCAAATGGTTCAAAGTTAATGAATGCTTAAGTTCAATAAGGTAACTTCTAAAAGGGCAAAAAGGCTATGACATACACATATTAGGTACAAATCACAACATACTTTGCTATGCAAACCAAACACATAAGTTGACATAACATTTCTTGCACCCATCCCTTACAACTCATAACAATGACTGATCTCCACAGAATTGCTACCAAATACTATAAAGAAAAGGGGCGATGATGACTCGAATCAGAGATCCAAGGCCGAATGCTAAGTGGGTTGGGAATCCAGATCTGTCCCTCATTAGATATCAAGTTCAGGTCATTTTAGTGTTTTCTTGATTTCTTGTGTATTTTTTTTTCACAAAAGAAAAGAAGAAGAAAATTGCGAGATGGTTTCGTTTGCTAGTAATTTAATAACATTGCGGATGTTTAAATGAAATGCACCGCGTATGATGAATCTCTTTTTTTCAGCAATGGTGTTTCTGACGCTGGTTTCATTTGGAGTTTTTTTGGTTCCTTATGTATTTGCAATGAAGAAGAAAAATCGGTTTGTGAGTGCGTTGCGTTTGCTGGTGATTTGATTGCTGGTAATTTTATAGCATTGAGGATGCTAAAATGAAATGCAAAGTTTATGAAGAGCCAAATTTGTAATAACATTATGTGTTCAAAGAGATCCAAAACTCTATTTTGGTTATCCCGGACGTTATTTTTATATCTTGACGTCAGATTTTTCACACTTAACGGCCGATGCACTCACCAAGTGCGTTGAAACCGAAATAAGAACAATTTTCGTAAAATATTGTCTTGATTTTTGTGTATTTTCACGAAAGATCAGAAACGTCGATCTTTCGGGTTTCGTTTATTGGATACTTGATTGCTGGTAATTAGAATCTATTATCATTGCGGATGTTGAAATGAAAAACAAGGCCTATAAAGGACCCGATTTGTCAAAAAACATGATCAAAGATATCTCTTCAATCGCTACCGGACGTTATTTCTTGCAAATGACGTCAGAACGCCACGTCAATCGTTGACGTCAGGTTCAGTCAACTGGTGATTTGAAAAAATTAGTTTGCATGATAAAGGGTCCGAAATCATATATATATATACGTATCAATATAAATCACTTTAGCATAACATAAATAAATTCATATCAGGGCGGTATTAGCGTTGAGGATATCGAAATAGTTTTAGCGTTAATCTGCAGCATTAAAAACAGTTTCTTTTCGCATAGAAAACATTTTCCCAGTCTATAGAAATATTAACAACTGTAATAATGCAGTAAGCCAATCCCCTTCAAATTGCAAAGAAACAAAACACTAAAATATCAAATAATTAAGTTTATTATCGATGAAACATGACACATTTTTATCGTGTCTCTAGTAAAAAAGATATTCCGGAGGGTCCTTTTATAGTCATCGAAACTTTATTGGGAGTTAATCACATCGTTGTTGTGGGAAATATTTTGGGAATACATGATGAAGGTGCAGGATTGGTAGATATTTATTGCACGATGGGAGTCAAAATAGATGCACTCAGCCTCCGGCTTCGTGCATCCACTTCGACTCCCTGAGTGCAATAAACATCTTCCTATCCTGCATCTGAATATTGTATTCCCTTTATTACAT
>LQRL01115537.1:0-13628 GCA_001703475.1 Hydroides elegans
CGGGCTAGAACTTTTGAACGGAAGGTCATAGAGACTTGGTTATAGGGTCAAATGAAAGGTCTTGGTCCGTAGATGTGCCTTTTGACCATTTTGGTCAAAACACCCAACCGGAAGTGGTCAAATTGGCCAAAATAGCCCAAAATAGCGGTTTTTCAAGATTTGAGTTGGAACGGGCTGGAACCTTTGAACGGAAGGTCATAGAGACTTGGTTATAGGCTCAAATGAAAGGTCTTGGTCAGTAAATGTGCCTTTTGACCATTTTGGTCAAAAACACCCCACCGGAAGTGGTCAAATTTGCCAAAATAGCCCAAAAAAGCGGTTTTCCAAGACTGTAGCTTGTACGGGCTAGAACTTTTGAACGGAAGGTCATAGAGACTTGGTTATAGGCTCAAATGAAAGGTTTTGGTCCGTAGATGTGCCTTTTGACCATTTCGGTCAAAAAACACCCGACTGGAAGTTGTAAAATTGGCCAAAAATAGCGGTTTTCATAGGAAATATATTTTAAATCTACAAAAACCCATACCCCTTCGAGTTTGGGGACGGTTGGGGCCTGTTCGTGTTTCACAAATACTTCCTTGTTTTTCGAGGGTACTTCAATTCTGCCTCGGTAATCTTGATTTAACCTCGAAATTACCAAGGGTTCCACCCTTATGCTACACCATGTGTTTACATATCCCTGCTCATGCATAAACTTTGTATTTCTTCTCAGTTGATTTCGAATGTTAAGCTGATAAAGCACATGAATTTGCATTAATATGTCTGGTTTATATACGACTCAGAATCTCGCAAATCACATAACCAGATTGAAATAATATCAAAATATACGATATCATATCATGAATTCCTTTTCGTAGATGAACCAACGCGATCGCTGAGTGGACTTATATTGAAAAACAACGTTCGTACACATTACGAAAAGTTGTCCGTTGAAGTATGTGGCTTCATAAAGCAGAATTGTCTGGCCAGTGTGGGAGACCCAAGTCCTTTGATCCGCGCTACCATTGGCATTCTGATAACTACTATCGCCAGCAAGGGTGGTCTTGATACATGGCCAGAGCTCCTGCCCCAGCTCTGCAATTACCTTGACTCTGAAGATTATAGTGTATGCGAGGTGAGTTTGATTTCGTCACTCCTGATGAAGGGGAAGTGAAGGATATCATTTGCGCCAAACTTTAAAATGTCTCTCTTTATATTGTTATAAATCCATTTGTTTCGAGAGTCAAGAAACTGTCAGGAATAACATAATCATTATGTTTCCATGTTGCCTTTGAGAGAAGAGCATTTAAATAAAATGGTACGAGTGACATCATCCGATTAATCTATCGGGTCGGTCGTGTTACAGGGTGCCTTCGGAGCTCTTCAGAAGATATGCGAGGACTCTGCAGAGGCCCTGGACACTGATGCATTGGAGCGTCCTCTGAATGTCCTCATCCCTAAGTTTCTCCATTTCTTCAAACATAACTCTGCCAAAATCAGGTAATAAAAATATGTCTGATTTATAAGCCAATGTTGAAATGGTTTCTAATAGTAAAGATCATCTTTTAGCCAATTCGTGTAAGCTTGAAATGAAGAAAATATCACACGCGTCTGATTCATGATAGACAAACCTGCAATTCTGATCATAGCTTACTCCTTTGAAAATAATTTGATATGGACATTTTCTTCTGACAAGCCCCACTGGCACCGCATGGTTACTCACTTGTTGATATTCGTGGTACTATGATCAACTAAACAATTAAAAAAACCTTATGTTTAGGTAACGCGATAACTTATTTACAATGTTATGTTGACAGATCTCATGCGATCGCATGTGTCAACCAGTTCATCATCAGTCGCACGCAGGCGCTTATGTTGCACATCGACCTTTTTATCGAGGTATGTTTTTCAGAGGTTAAATATAAGTAAAAGATACGAGGGCAGTTCAAACAATCAGAGGAGTTCTAGAACAGTAAGAGAGATATTATATGCTTAAACATTGAGCTGTTGTATGAATCAAGATATATTGCAAAGAAAAACAAAAATAAATGTTTGAAATAAAAACGTTTGAATAATAGCAGATTGCATTATCTCATTGAATCCTGGCCGTATTTACAAAGACGTTTTCCACTCCAATTGTGTGAATAACCGAAGAGGATGCTCGCATTTCAGGGCCTGTTTTTCCTCGCTGACGACGATGACCCCGAAGTGCGCAAAAACGTGTGTCGCGCCCTGGTCATGCTCGTCGAAGTGCGCATGGACCGACTCATCCCGCAGATCAACAATATTGTCGAGGTAGGTTGAATATTTATAGGATGCTGGTGCTCTGAAGGAGAAGTGACGGGTATCTGGGTGGAGGGGGCTGGGGTGTGCCTGGTTTATCGAACGTCTATTAAACAGATATACTTTAAAATAGGCGATTATTCAGAGCTTTGTCGGTAGGAACACTGTCCATGTTCTACTTTGTTTTCGGTGAAGAACTTCAAAAATGACTAGATAATCAATACCTGAACTCTCAATCACCAAGTTCTCCTCAAATCAGTTTTTGTATTAATAAACCAAATTGTTTCCGATTTGCAGTACATGTTGATGCGGACGCAGGACCCGGACGACGGCGTGGCTCTGGAGGCGTGCGAGTTCTGGCTCTCACTGGCTGAGCAGCCCATCTGCAAGGAGGTGCTGGCGCCGCACGTCGACAAATTGATCCCCGTGCTCGTCACCGGCATGAAGTACTCAGAAATCGACATAATTCTTCTCAAGGTATGGGGGTGGTGTGTGTATTCATTATGGTCAAGTTGGGACGAGTGTTGAATGTTCAGTAAGCGAGAGGCAGGGGGTTTTAAGTACTGTGATTGGTTTTAATGGTTATTTGATTTGGTATGGTATGATTTGATTATCGGCATCCCACAGGAAAGTGTGTCGTATCAATTTACAAATAGTGTTGTTTGTTACCGAAGTAAAAACAAGGAGTTTAAAGTCACTTAGTCATTATGCAGTTTGTCAATGATTTTGTCACCAGGGCGACGTTGAAGAGGACGAAACGATACCGGACAAGGAAACGGACATCAAGCCTCGATTCCACAAGTCAAAGTCGCACACGATTGCCAAGAATGAAAGTGCCGACGGAACACAGGTAACAACGCTTATAGATTGCGTTCGTATAATTATTTTGGAACGACTAAGTGTTCGACCGACAGTTGTGTCCATGTGACGATGTATGGGAATGAAGATAATATCACACGCGTCTGTATCATGATGGACAAAACCTGCAATTCTGACCCATGTGTTCGTTACTCATCCAAAATATAACCACGCGTTTATAACCTCAATTTTATTTTGAATAATTCCCAATCACTTGAAGAAAATACTATTTTGCTTCGCTCAATTTTTAAAAAGTCTATTCTTTTGAATTAAGATTCTTTAATGGAGTTCGTTTCTCTTTATAACGATGCACGGATATGACGACAATATCACACGCGTCTGTATCTTGATGTACAATACCTGCAATTCTGACCCGTGTGTCGTTATTCTTCCAAATTATATGCCTTAACTTACATAACTAGAAAAATATGTTGAGTTGAACGATCAGAACCCTTCCATGGTTCGGGATCTCTTTATGAAATCTATTTTAAATAGCTTGACATAGCATTCTTTAAAATAACCTTTTTCGGCAAAGAGCTGCTTTTTCTTGACAACTAAGCACAAAAACGTCGATAATATCACACGCGTCTGCATCTTGATGGAAAATACCTGCAATTCTGATTTGGTGTTTGCTGTCAATTATTTAAATAATTACAAATCCTGCGTTTTTTCTCTGTGACCCCCGACGTACCCCCGAAGAGTTTCATTTGGCGATCGAGAAAAAAAAAGTTTGGTCTTTTATTTCATTTACTTAAGTCCTGAAAAAACATATGTTGCAGCCTGCTGAGAAAAATATTTCATAGGCTTAGATCTAAAACACAAGTCCTTCGAAGGTCCAAGTGGGTGAATATACACATAATTTTTTATGGGTGGTAAATCTCAACCACCCATAGCGCGACTATTTTGAACATGCAGATTATCCGTTGCATGCTGTCTGATAAGTAATATTGTGTAACACTCTCGCAACGAAAGAGAATTAAAAGCCAAGCATAGAAATAAGTTTACACTTTCTGATATTAAATCAGTATGGACATGAATTGACAAAAAATAAACCCTTAGTGCACAATATGATGACAACAAACTCTCTCTTCCTGAACTGGTCGAAACAAACCGGTGGCTGATGTCAACTGTAGTCTGATGGTGCAATTATCGTCATACTATATTTTAACGTGCTGGTTTTTTTTTTCAATTTTAAAGAGAAAGAGGCCTATTTTTTCTTTGTGAGCTTTTCATGTTTGTAAAATGTTGGTGATAATTCTGTATCTTTCGATTCAGTTTAGTAGGTTTAGATGATTATACGTTGATATCTAGCTTTGTATGCACATATGATGACAACAAACTCTCTCTTCCTGAGCTGGTTTCACCATGCTCTTGATGTCAACTTTTTGTCTGAATGTGCAGTTGTTACACTCCTATTATGACTTCACAGCTTATGTAATTCTCGACAGATCTTTAAGAAAACCAGAATATTTAGAATATGTAGAACTATACTTTCGCTGCGTATGTTTTCATGTCATTAAAACACATTCTTAATATCGAAGGAGAGTAAACTGTTCCTATTTTTGTAGGGGAGATCTTGTTTTAAATTTTTAGAGTTCCTATTTTTCAGGGAGAGGACGAAGACGACGATGACATGGATGACGACGACGCGCTCAGCGACTGGAACCTTCGTAAGTCGAAACTTGTATGATTACTTAAAAAGACTCACTCGTTTGCGATAATAGTTACTACATCTACATATTTGAACACATGATCACAAAAAAATAAAAGCTGCGTGTTATATAGTATACGTATGTTCAAACCTTCATTTTATCCGTTACCTATGCTTTGAAAGTTTAAAATAGGTTGGCCTAAGATACATGCCATGGAAATGAAGAAAATATCACACGCGTCTGTATCGTGATGGACAAACCTGCAATTCTGATCCATGTTATGTGAGAAAACTAAACCCTGCTTTTACAAGTTTTCGACCATGACAATATCATGGAGGTTATCTTTATTATATACATATTAAGGTCATATAAATTAATAATGGTAACCTAAATGCTTAACAGGCAAGTGCTCAGCGGCTGCACTGGACGTGCTGGCCAACGTCTTTCGCGACGCCCTGCTTCCCGTCTTGCTACCCATCCTCAAGGATCGCCTCTTCCACCCCGAGTGGGAGATCAAGGAGTCGGGCATCCTCGTCC
Source organism: Hydroides elegans (assembly GCA_001703475.1). Taxonomy (NCBI): domain Eukaryota; kingdom Metazoa; phylum Annelida; class Polychaeta; order Sabellida; family Serpulidae; genus Hydroides; species Hydroides elegans. The sequence goes on from LQRL01115537.1 coordinate 5,307, forward strand.
TCGGTGCCATCGCGGAAGGTAATTCGTGTTTGCTTTGTTTAAAACATGGTTCTATATCAGTCAAGATTTTGTTTAGAATCACCTTTCGTTTAACAGTGATACTCGGGTATGAAGTTAATATCACACGCGTCTGTATCATGATGGACAAAACCTGCAATTCTGACCCATGTATTTGCTGCTTATACAAAATTTGGCCTAAAACAAAATTATTAACAAGACATTGCCGTTGACTTTAAAAAATCAAATAAGATTGATTTTGAAATTGTTCGTTGTTCATGAAGACTAGTAACATGTATTTTTTTCGGTTGATAACCAAATCTTTGTATTTCTCGGGAATGAAGATATTATCACACGCGTCTGTATCATGATGGACAAAACCTGCTATTCTGACCCTTAAATTCGTTTCTCCTTCAAAATATAACCGCACGTAAATCTCATTTAATTTTGAACAATTCGCAATCACTTAAGATAAAAAAAATTTAATTGGCTGGACTCGGATTTTTAAAGGAAATTCTTTTGGGAACCACTTCTTATGTTGTTCGATTCTCTTGATAACGATGCACGGAAATGACGACAATATCACACGCGTCTGTATCTTGATGGACAAAACCTGCAATTCTGACCCGTGTGTCGTTACCCAAATTTCTCAGTGATTCGACATTGATGTGAATTTGTTAAATAAGCAAGCCGAAATGGAATGACGACAAATCATTGCTGGAGAACCCTGATCCATAAGCAAGTATTCGTACTGTCTGACCGTCGTTTTGATAAAAAAAAAAGTTTTTAGGTGCCTGTCGTTCCTCTTTCTATAAAGCCTTATTTGACTTATAAAAAATAGTTGGAAATATCAGGAATACCACTGTTTTGTTTGCACCCTGACGATTTCGAAACATTTACAAACTCGCTTTATTTACAAAACTGTGCTATATTTACCATCATTTGTCGGATGTTATGAAACAGTATTTGTAGATTTTAAATGTTGTATCTTCAGGCGGTTATTTATTGGTAAATAGTTAAAAGTGGATGATGACACTCTTACTGCTTGAGAATCCTGATCTATAAGCAAGTATTCGTACTGTCTGACATTCTGTCTAATAACTGTAAAAAAAGCAAAAAAAAATGTTACTCGGCTTTTACTTTGTTCTTTCAGCTTTTAGAGCATATACGGCCTAATCTGTGAACGGAATGATGATAGATTTTGTGCTGGGGATCCCTGACCCAATAGCCATGTATTCGTACTGTCTGACCGTCGTTCTGGTCGATGTTCGATCCCCTTCATTATAGACTAATAGTACTTATCAGATATTGCGATCTTACTGTTTACGTACTACAAAAGGATATGATGTATTTCGAAAGAAATTACATTTCAATCGATTAATTGAAACATAGGGCCAACTCTTACTTTTGCATTGAAACATTTTGTATTTTTACACAAGACGATTTGCATTCTTTCCCAAAACCATGACGATTTATTTTCGTTCTAGGTTGTGTGGGCGGTATCGTGCCTCACCTGCCCGAACTGGTGCCCTTCCTCATCAACTGCCTCAACGACAAGAAGGCGCTGGTTCGCTCGATCACGTGCTGGACGCTGTCACGCTACGCGCACTGGGTCGTCACGCAGCCGCACGAGCAGTATCTCCAGAAACTCATGACCGAGGTACGAGTGGATGTCATATGAATTGGCAACGCGTATTTTTATTAGCTTTTTCATATTAACTCATTCATAATGCTCTTAAAATATGACAAGCATCATGTGTTTCATTATATTATATAAATAAGGATAAGATACTAAGTCAGATTATCTAAATATAAAATTTGATTTGATAAAATTCTGAAGGACGCACTATTTTTAGAATATTTTTCGGCAAAAGAATTGCTCCTCATCAATCCCACTAGGTGTTTGTTTTTTGTCGACTTGGTTGTTGAAACATTTGTGAATGCTACAAAGTTAAAATCTAGCGTATAACGATCCAACAAAGTCTTGATCCTCTTGATTAATTATCTCATACCCCCATTCTAACCCTGCATTCCCCACTGTTCCATAGCTGTTGAAGCGCGTGCTGGACAAGAACAAGCGCGTGCAGGAAGCTGCGTGCTCGGCATTCGCGACGCTTGAGGAGGAGGCGTGCACCGAACTCGTGCCCTACCTCGGCTTCATCCTCGAGACGCTTGTGTTTGCATTCAACAAGTACCAGGTAAGAGGATGCGAGGATCACCTATTCAAAAGTACCAAGGGCTTGGGTTTATTCGGATTGTAGATTTGTTATGCACATATGATGACAACTAACTCTCTCTTCCTGATACGACCTTCACTGGTCGGCGGTTGATGTTGAAATCATGTCTGATTCGTGTGATCTTAGCTTTAAATCGGTATATCTTCACAGTTGAAATTTTATGTTGGGCTGGATTAACATAAATTAGATATGATCAAGTAGTATTAACGCGAATGATGAAACTAACTCTCTCACTGACTCCCGAGGGACGACACAAGTGTTCTGACGCACAATATTATGGATTAAGATCTAGAGGCCGTACCCTATTCATGTCATTTACTTTTATTGAGATAATAAAAGAATGGAAATTTGATATTTACCCAAAATATACATATTTAATTGTTGTGAATGATGAAAATCTAACTCTCTCACTGACCCTGGTTTGACGAGATAAGTGTTCTGACACAACGTTTAATTAACAATTAGGCCATTTGACCGGTAAATACCTTTAATATTTCCGAACAAATTTTAATCATTTACGGCGCCAAAAAGTATAATCCAAATGCCGTGAAAGGAATAATCCAAATGCCGTAAAGAGTCACCTAACTCATTCTAATATGGATTTTGTCATTCATGTGTTCGTTTACAGCATAAGAACCTGTTGATTCTCTACGACGCCATCGGGACGCTCGCTGATTCCGTTGGGCACCATCTCAATAAGCAGGTGAGTTCTTAATCCATTGAAACCAAATAGCGTATACACATAAATATAATTACAAAGAAGTTAAACTTGTTCAGTAATCTTAAAATGTGATATATAGACATGCCTCTCAACTTCCTATAAACAAACCTTATGTCGTTTTTGCTTTAAATAGATATTTAACCAATTATGCTATTGATCTTTTCCTCTATTATTTTATAAAATGATGACAGAATATTAGTTTATTGCTTAATTAAATTTTATTTGTATGATTGACAGGAATACATTCAGATGCTCATGCCGCCGCTCATCGCCAAATGGAACATGCTCAAGGACGAAGACAAAGACCTCTTCCCGCTCCTTGAGGTTAGTTAACCACACGGGCACACTTCTTGTCAAGATCAAATAATTAATATTTGTAAATGATTATTTATAATGAAATTAATTTATTGCGAATGATGAACAACTAACTCTCTCACTGACTCACGAGTGACGACACACGTGTTCTGACGCACATGTGCGACCATACCTTCCACATGTAATTTGATAATTATCCTAAACAATTGCTCGATTCCCATTATGCTTTGGTATTTAAACGAGTTGTTTAGACCCTGTACACATAATCATGTGTTCATATTCTTTGTAGTGCCTGAGCAGCGTGGCCACCGCCCTGCAGTCGGGCTTCCTCCCTTACTGTGCGCCCGTCTTCCAGCGATGCGTCTCTCTCATCGAACAGACCCTCGCCCAGATCTATGTAAGTCATCTGCTACCAACTTAAAATTTAGATAGCAAAAATTACATGACTAATCGATAGGTACACTGACAATGACTCGTGTTGTATGGTTGTCAGTCCATAAATCTTCAGATTCCATATATATGATTTATACAAAAAAATACTTAAATATTTGACTTATGAAGAACCCAAAAAGGGTCGACACACCAAGCCATGTTATCATCCCTTTATCTCTGTACAGGCCAACATGAATGGTCCTGAGATGTACGAGGCGCCTGACAAGGACTTTATGATCGTGGCCCTGGATCTGCTGAGCGGCCTGGCCGAGGGACTCGAGGGTCACATCCAGGCCTACGTGGTCGAAAGCAACCTCCTTACGCTCCTCTACCAGTGCATGCAGGTAATGATTTAAAGGATGATAACTAAATTGGAAATTAATTTCATAAATTGAAGTGTTTTTTTTTTCATCAGGACGATTTAAATTGCCATTCGAAATATCAGAATATTCATTTTGCTATAGCATATAACTTGCCTTTCTCTGTGCTTTTGATATCTTTGGTGAATAGTCATGTTATTCATAGTCATGAATGTGAACTTCGTGTTTTATCATTTCAGGACCCGATGCCTGAAGTGCGACAGAGTTCATTCGCATTGCTAGGCGATCTGACCAAGGCTTGTTTCGAGCACGTCAAGCCCGGCATCGGTAAGGATACGTATGATTAAACATTATGCTGCTTCCCAGTGTTATCTCAAGACATTTGAAATCGTTAAAAGCTAGATATGATTTCTTCATCAATCAATATTTTCAATCGATTCTAGACCTTTATGACATAATAATCTATGCCGATCAAGATTTGTAGAACATATCCTATACTTTACAGGTCAGTTCTTCCCTATCCTCGGAGCCAACTTGAATCCTGAGTTCATTTCGGTCTGCAACAACGCCACCTGGGCTATCGGGGAGATCGCGATCAAACTAAGTGAGCGAAATAAAATGTAGCAAATGCATTACTATCAATTAACCTATCACGAATGAGTAACAGATGTCATGGTGTCGCATATTACTCAAAATACGAAATCATCAGATCAGTGTAGGCGAACGATACATCTATTAAAGTGGTTATGTTTGATGAAGTTTTGTTGTTTCACTCATATCATACACAATATTTGATCGAAATTTGTCATATGCGCCGCCCATTGCTACCGATCATAAGAATAGTCTCATTGAGTACTAAATGCGCCAATGAAACATAGCTACCTTATAGGCTCAATAATACATTAGCTTGCTTTTGTACTGTAGCTCGCGAGGAGACGGCGCCGTACATTTCGCTGGTGCTCAACCAACTCATCGACATCATCAACCGACCCAACACGCCCAAGACGCTCCTCGAAAACACAGGTACTAAAGAGGCCATTGTTCGAAAAGGGCGTTTGACACTGGTGTACCTATTTTATTTTACAATATAATCTTTTGTAAACACCTGTAATCCTGTCCGTTAAAAAAAAAACTTGTAACTGTAAACTCATTTATAATTTACGCTTGATGTCTGTACAATCTGCGTATTGATGTTCCGAGTAACTGCACAATTTTTACACTTGTATTTTCAAATAAAATAATTAGAGTGCATGACGCGTTGATGTCAATGCATGGAGACTTAATTTTATGGCTGAATCGTTTGATAGAGTTCATTTAATGAGTTAATCTTTAAACTTAAGTTCCATTCACTTTGTGTTTATGGTTATTGGTTTTCTAAAAGTGTATAACCAAAAAACCTTTTTAATATTGTTGATGGCGGCGTTGTTTGGCCTGAGTTCATATTTTTTGCGTTCGTCCTTGTGTAAGTTTTTGCGTTGATACGTGTGCTTGTAGCGATCACGATTGGGCGGCTGGGTCTCGTGTGTCCCAACGAAGTGGCGCCCATGCTCCAGAGGTTCATCCGACAGTGGTAAGTGCTGCCTTTTCACAGCTCTCAACTCCACCATCTACTTGAATAAAACATTAAAATGAAATATAAAGCACAATCATCGTTGTGCATTACTTTGAATAAAAATAAAAATTGAATGGTTGACATATCATGCGAGTTTATCAGTGTTGCTGTGATGGTGAACGCTGAATTACTGATGTCAAACAATCGTTACAGTGTTACATTGTAGAAGACTTTTGTTGATGTAAATCAGTTGGTCAATTTCAATGCACTATAAATTTGAGTTTCTGGTCGTTGTTGTGTATTTGATTTTGATTAATTTTAAGTGCACTTAAATTCATTTGTTTCATCGTGCGGTGTGTGGATATGTTTTACTCATAAATAACTTGTATCAATGACACCCAATGTTTAAGCACTGTCACCTCCGGTAAAAAGACCAGTCACCAAAATGACGAATTTACAATCCATGTAGAGCACTATTCTTTATCCTCCTTTTGGTCTTATGTTGCCATAATTTTCTTCGCTTCAGTTTATGATTAATTTGGGTGGCTCTATATTCCCATGTTATCCCATCCAATGTTCGCATTGCCACTCATAGGTGCACGTCTCTGCGCAACATCCGCGACAACGAGGAGAAGGACTCTGCCTTCCGCGGCGTCTGCACCATGATCGGCATCAACCCGAGCGGCGTCGTGCAGGACTTCATCTTCTTCTGCGACGCTATTGCTTCGTGGGTCAAGCCGCAGGACGACCTCAAGCAAATGTTCGATAAGGTATGTCGAGGGCTTGAGAGCAGTCCTAATATATTGACCTATCATTTCCCAATTTAGAGAAAGCCTCAAAGGGGATGTTGTGTCAATAAATGGCGTTCTGAAGCTTTTTGCAAATTAGGGTGCTAACATGCTTGTCAATGTGTTTTTTAATCCATAATGAATAATATTAAAACAGGCTGAATATCACATTTATTCTCTATGTCCTGAAATAAATGACGAGTCATGATCTTTGTATGTCCAGATTCTGCATGGCTTCAAGAACCAAGTGGGCGAGGAGAACTGGCGACGCTTTTCGGAACAGTTTCCAGTCCCGCTACGCGAGCGCCTCACAGCGCAGTACGGCGTGTGAACCTTACATGTGAGCAATTCAATTCCGTATTTTGCACTTCACTTTTTGATTAAAAAAATAAGCGAAAGTATAATAATAAAATCATTCATATGATTTCATGATTGGTAGCGCAATAAGAACACGTTAAGGGCATCAGATTGATATTACACCGTCATGAAAGCAATCTAAAGTGGCTTGGATTTCACTTTGTTATATCCAGTGCATAGGGATAGGTCGTGAAAACATTTTTGTAACACTTTTATAAAATCTATCAATTTTGTTTATTTCAGACGTGCTACTCGGGAACGGGTTGGCAACGGGAGGGAGCCAGTTTCCACAGGGAGGGCGGGGGGCTGGGCACCTTGTGACGCCTGCAGGTATGGAGCAGCGGCAGCAAGAAAGAGAGAGGGCACAGGCCGGTACAGCGTCACAAGACAACATCGTCACTACTACACTTAACCGACGACGGCTTTAGAAGTAACATTCAACAAACGAGGCCACACTCCGATTGCCAAATACATCGGTCGACGTGGAAGAAACCAACCAATGTGACGCTACTGCCTATGAAAAGCGCTGCATGTGACATAGCAGGACTATCTCACAATGCCTCAAAACAAGGGAACCCCTGGGCGGCAAACAAACACATTATATGGGCCGGGGACACAAGTGGAACTGGCGGGATCCATCTGGGATAGGCTGGGAGGCTTTTTTTTACGAAAAAACACACAGCATATGTTGCTCTAGCTTAGGACAAGTGGAGGGTCGTAGCCCGGGACATTATTAGTCGTCAGGGAGGGAGGAGGCCACGGGTCCCGCAGAGGAAACAAAACAACACAAGGGAATCCAACAGGAAGATTACCCACAGCAGCGCGAAAGACGCGCAAAACCATGTGACGCCGCCATATAAGTGCGCGCACAATGGAACTTAACATGCGACTGAGTGTACCACGAGATACACCAACGTGCACACGATCGTGAGCCGAAACGAAACCGGTTGGGATTGGCCAATAACCAAAACTTAGGTCTATGGGAGGGAGGTTGGTCTATAGTCCCGGGCCTAGAACTAGGTTATTATGGGTGGGCGGTTGCCCAAACTAAACAAATTCATCCGACCAAATTTACTACTGAACTAAACGTGTATTCTATGCGTATTCAGGCTTTGGTAACAGGGGTGTACCTGAGCACTTGCTTCTCTGAGTGTCATGCAGGGATGCGCCAGTGTCATTGATGTTTACACCTGTCATTTTGCTTGCGCCTAAGGCGCGGGCATTTTAGATTTATTTTATCACTAGGTCAAAATAATTTGAGAATATAATCTAAGAAATTTTAAAGAGCGGTTTGGAGGACCGCGGACTTCAAATCAAAATAAGGTGCACCCCTGAAGAAACATAAGATGGATGAAATAGATTCTTTATTATTAGGGAATGAAATATGTATGTTTTCCAATGGAAATAAGAAGGAAATGTGGATGTTTAAATGACGCCCAAATAACACTTTTGAACACAGTTTGATTGAATCGTTACAAATTATGGACTTACTATTATGATTTGAAAAATGATTCACATCTAGGATTTCTCGATCCGATAAGATAAGGGTAAATATCGGTAGAAACCATTTTGGATTTTTTGTGAGGGGGGGGGGGGGGGGGGG